>VDFB02000008.1:315745963-315823851 GCA_007258455.2 Sequoia sempervirens
TAGTCATGCAACTCAAGTCAATTGAAGTCAACTAGCATTCAACTCAAACTAACTACGTGCAACTAAAGATAACTGAACCATAACTGAACTAAATTGAAATGAACTGAACTAAACTAAATTGAACTAATAGTGCCACTCCAAAATATCAATCCCTAATTTGTAGGATCAAAACATGCATTATTGAAGTGTTATCAATCCTCCAAACAATTAACTAAAGCAAGGTGGGTTCCACCTTCCATATGGGCACCCCATGTGCTTGAGCTCTTCTTGGACGTCCCCACATGTTCCTATCATTTAGGAATAATCACAAATTCCAATTTATATGTTCATTTCATTCAAATTTTATCTCTTTCTAATCCTAGTGTCGGGGAACACTTTCCAAGGAGTTAGGAGATACAAGAAATATGTTTAGGATTACAATTAAATGGCATCCTATTCCCAACACTTATTACTTTAATTACTTAAGATAAAATTATGAGTGCTTTTTTATTATTAGATTGGACTCAATATAGGTCAAGTTTTATCATTGCATGAGAGTAAGACACTTGTCATAATCTAATGCAATCCTCATCTAGGGTTTTCTTTTTTATGCTTTTATAAGCATTCATTAAACATTGCAATCATTCATTCACATATATTCAAAAATGAAATCAATAAAGAAGGAATATCATATGGTTGTGTGATATTTGTGTGGATCAATCTCTTTCTTTTGAAGGTTGCATAGCATACTCATTTCTTTGATTTCTCATACATGATAGGAATTTTGGTTGTAGAGGATCACTAGTAGTTGTGGACGTTCAATAATAAACTCCATGATCGATACCAGAGCACCAAGTTTATCACTTCCTATCTAATTTTTGAGAGATCCAATCTTGAGGGAAGAATTGGCTCATCCTAAGTCCAAATAGACATCACCATTGACTCCATAATGGCCAAAAACCTTCAGAAGGCCTATAAATTTGCTCAAATTTGGGTAGTTGCAAAAAATTAAAAAAAGGGGCAGAACTATACAAATTCTTATAGTTGTCTGCCATTAATGTTGTGCAGGAGGTATGCAGGGTATTATTAAAAAATTCTAGTTTTTTCAAAAAAAAATTCCATCAATCAATTTTTTTTCAAGTTTTTCCAAATTTTTTATTTAAAAATAAAAAAAATATATCAATTTTTTTTTGCAAAAAATCAAAAACAAAAAACAAAAACAAAAAAGGAAAATAAAATCTTTTAAAATTTCAAAAAAGGGGCAAACAAGTCCCTTGTATAAGGGCTCCTACCCTTACAAGATGTGTGGGGCAGGCCGCCCTACTTGACATGCCCAAGTAGGCCCCATACAAGTTGCTAGTAGCTATTTAAGCCATCGGATTTATAGAACTGTCAACAACTCATTATACTAGTGGATTAGAGTTTATCGACAACGAAAACCTTTTCCTAGCACCTCAATCCTCGACAAATATTTTGGTCAAACAACATATTCCAATAATCATTTTTTTTTACTAGTTATCAGCTTTTTTCCTGTTAGAAGATCATATTTGACAAACATTCTGCATACATTAGCATAATGGACATCGTACAGATTGCCAACTTAGCCCCCTCATAGGCCCCATTTTCCCTAAAGGAGTCATCTTTTTCTTTTTAGCATAACTTGGGCATATGGTGTCAAAATCAGGCAAATAAGATATCATCGAAAAGATGGTTTGGAGCACTTTCTAGTGGTGTAGGTCTCATAATCAAATTTTTCTATTGGTTCTTGTTATTCTCAATAAAATCCAAATCTTTATTTTTTGCTTCTAATCTCATAACTTTTTTCTTGTATCTTCAAATTTTATGATTCTAGAAGCATTGGAAAGGTATTTTAGAGCTTTTTAGATCTATTCATGTACATTTTCTAGAATCTACCCCATGTACATTTTATTCATTTTTGTGATCTCATATTTTTCTTAATTACTTAGACATCTTAGCACTTGGAAAGGATTTGTTTACGTTGGATGACATCATTTTATTTTCTTTATCATTACTAAGGTTATTATTCTCTAATTTTATCATTTGCAAAAGTATCATGGGTTTTTTTGTTCACCCTTCTATGACCAACTTGGAAAAGGATAATTATGAGTCTAAAAAAAATGGCATCTTGACACATCTAAGGTGGCTTGATTTTTTTACTTATCTTTAGGGGCTCATACCTACACTAGATACACTAGGGATTTTATCAAAATGGGGTATCATTAGATATCATATTGTAGGATTTATATGTTCTATTTTTTATCATGACACTATGTGTGCTATATTAGATAGAGAATGTCCTCACACAATTTGGAAACAACTTTGGGAGATCCATGGAGACCCACATATCTCTCCATACCTAAATGATCTTGCTATAGATTGTCTCATCCTTCTTACAGATATGATTATATACCCTTTGATGATGATACTTTAGAGGAGCTTGAGTATATCATAGGCCTTGCATGTTCCGATGGTTCATAGTCTTATCTTCATGTTGTCATTCTTAAAATTGAGACTACATCATCATATTATGTTGTTCATAATCAGTTTGACATCACCACATATTTGGCCCTTATTGATTCATTGTAGTAGGACATACATCTTCTAGACATAGCTACTTGGGATTAATATCTTATAAACATTTCATCATTATTTGTAGAGTCTTATATTACATATTTGGAGGATTACTTTGAGGACATTCATATCCTCTTTTTTGACAACCACATCATCATTGTTGTCCCATCATCTTCATCATATTTGGAGCTTACTCTACATCATTCTACATGCATCATTTGGTTTAGATTCCTAATTCACCCATCTTTTTGGATTGGCTTCTCCAATCACTAGTGGATTTGTTTCTTCCTAAGGGGAGAACTATAGTTTGCAGGAAGTGGATCATATTCTATCTTTAGTCATTCATTATTGGCATAGGATCTCTTTCTTTATGGGGGATTCATATTCTAATTTTCTCTCTCCTATTGGGGGACATCTATTGTATTTGTGTGACAGAATCAGTTCTTGGTAGTTTTTTCATTTTCTCTCTTTTAGAGAGGAGGTTTTCCCATGTAGTTTTCTCATTTTCTTTGGTTATGAGAGATTAATTTTTTTCTACATGGGCACCTCTTAGAACTTGTATCTAGGACCCATCCATGCATCCATCATTGAATTCTTCATAAGGGTTTTTAGCTTCTCCCTAAGTTGGTTGTAAGGGGGTGTGTTGGAGTAATTAGAATAATCACTTGATAATTAATTAATCATTAATTATTATTAAGTCAATTATTACATTAATTACTTAAGCTAAACTTAGGAGTGTTGTTTTATTATTAAATTGGACTAAATATAGGTCAAGTTGTCTCATTGCATTAGATTAAGGCACTTGTCACAATATAATGCAATCCTCATCTAGGGTTTGTTTTTTTATGCTTTTATAAGAATTTATTGTACATTGTAATCATTCATTCATATGTATTCACAATCAATCAATACAAAAGGCATATCATATTCTTGTGTGATATTTGTGTGGATCAATCTCTTTCTTCTCAAGGTTGCATAGCATAATCATTGCTTTGATTTCTTGTGTGGAATAGGTATTTTGGTTGTAGAAGATCACTGAGAGTTGTGGGGGTTCAATAATCACCTCCATCATTGAAGACTTCTTCACTAGGGAGAATTAATTGTCTAGATTATCAGTTATTACTTTTTCCCAATCAAACTTTATTTGTCCCCTCAATATCTCTTTGAAAAAATAGAACATCCAGTTCTCAAATGTTGATGCTAACGAAATCCCCATAACCCTATTGAGAAGGGTTACTAGATCATTGAATTCATCTTGGAAGTCAGTCCTATAGAGGGTCTTAGGAAGCTTTCTCACATTTACCCTTAGATGCTTCATTCAATGATCATTGACAAGTTGTAAGCTAACATCAAGATTGCTATCAAATACACCAATTGCATACTCCTTGTTAGTGACTGACATATGATAGAAAGATGTGATCCCAAAGGTGAGAGAAATAGATTTGAGATACAAGTCAACCAAGACTCTTCCATCAACAAAGATTATCTTTTGAGAATATTTGTGGTAATACTCTTGAGATCCCATGATTATCTTTGGACATACCATTGAATTCTTGGGAATCCAATCGCAGCTTATGCTATCCCATTGTGCTTGATTTTGTTAGCAATATCTGTCCTTTTTTCACCAAATATTCTTTCTTTGAATTCCTCAATATCCACATGACCGATATTCATATCATTGACCAAGAGTCATGTTGATGAGATCTTTGAAGGTAGATCAACTCCTTGAATTTTTTCTATTTTTGACATTCTATTAGTATTTTCCATAAAATATATGAGACACACTACTTGGTAAGATTCTTGTCCATAAATTTAATCTCATCAAAATGCATAATTAAAATGATCAAAATTACCTCATAAGCAAATGAAGTCACACATAATTCCTTATGTCAAAAGAATTTTCAATATAACACTTGGAATCCTAAAATTTATGGTTTTTGATTCTTTCCAAGAATATAAGTCACATGGGAAAACTGGTGATGCAAGGAATTTGAAACAATTTAAACCTTTGCATATCTTGTGAGAAAATACCCTCAAGGAAACCTGCACCAAAATCTCTACAAATGGGAATTTTTGGAACTTAGGCTTATTAGATAAACCTTGTGGATATTGAAACTCTATGAGAATTTGAAGTTTTTCAGGATTGGGAATATGTGAGAATATGGAGTATTGTGGCAAGTGCTTAAAATAATTTAACTTTGATAAAAACCCCTCTTAAGCCAAAAACTTAAGCCTAACAATTTATACCGTGCGAGTGGCAAAGAACACATTATTTTTTGTTGGTATTATGAATTTCCATTTTGACATTAATTAAATGACCTAAGCCCTAAAACTAAAACCCTAAATTTTATCCAAAACCCTAACTAGTCGAAGATAGAGGGGAGTTGTCATGATTTAATTTTGACTACCAAGAAACTTACCACAACCCAAATGATTTTATGCATATTTATACCCAAGAAATTAAAATAAAATAAAATTTCTAACATACTTGTGATCCTAAATGTTTTATCTATCCTAGAGATTCAAGAACAACTATAATGCAATGAGAGAAAAACACAAAGGGACACCTCAAGATTAGCCTAAGAAATTGATAACACAAAGAAAGAAGATAAAATAGATATTGTAAATGGTTATACCTTCTTTGTTGCTGAAATTCCTTGGTTGGTCCTTGTGATTGTAAGCTTGTATGCTCCTTTGATGGCTATGAAAGATGAACAATGTGTGATAGAATGCAATGCTAATGGCTAGAATGACATAACTAAGTGAGAGAAAATGCTTGTGAATTAAGTTCTCAAAATGACAACATGTGGGTGTAAAAAAGACTAAGTGTTGAAAATGCCTTAGAAGATGGGGTATTTATAGAGAAATTTGAATTCTCTAGTGAATTCAATGGTTGAGATTTAGCCACCAAGGCCAAGATGAAGGGCTATGGTGAGTTGAGGACTCACAAGCCCTCACACCTTGACATGTGGAGGGTGAAGTGGCTTAGGATAAGATGATGTGGAAGTGAGGTGGAAGGGAGGTACATGATGTGGAGGGAGGAAAAGTACCTTGGGGGATGAGAAGATTTCCTCAAAAAGGAACTTCTTGTCCCCAAGTGAGGATGAAAGTGACATTTGAAATTTTTTGGAATTCCTCAAAAATCTCCATGGGAAATGAAAAAGTGGTTGGAGAAATAAATTCACATTCTTGGGAGAATCTAGTGGATAAGAGAGGTTTTCCAAAAAGGTGGGAATTTGTCACATGTGAGTGAGGTGACAAGTCAAATGTTCTAGAAGTTACATTGGGATAAGGTAAGCCTTGGAAGGATAAAATGTGAATTAAAAATTCACATGGGGAAGAGAGGGACCTAGGATAAATAAATGTGAATTAAAAATTCAAATGAGAAAGAGGGTCAATGCTAAGAAAGGAAAATGGAAAGGTTGACTAAAAAGGGATGCTAAATGTGACTAATGACTTTGATTAAGGTTGTGAAAATACATGATTAGGATAAGTTAATGAAAGATTAGAAGCAAGTGGAAAATGTAGGAGGATGTGACATTAATCCTTGATTAAGAGGATGCACATCCTAATCATGAATTAATTAAATTAATCTAGATTAGAAAGGGATTATAGAGGATGTGACAAGGAGAGAGAAAAATGAAGAATTTAAAATTGATTTTATTCAAAAAGATTAAATCACTAAATTAAATAAATTGATGTATTTGTTTAATTTAGAGAGGAAAAGGATGTAAGGTAAAGCATTTAATTGTTAAATTAAATACTTTAAGGACTTTAGGCAGAAAGTGTAATATTAATTAAATAAATTAATATTGATGGAATAGATGAATAAAGAGGTGAATTTGATCATATGGCCCAGGCGATTAAATTTAGATGTCTACAATACTAACTAAATTTCACCTTATAAAAACCATAAAATTTCATTTAATCCATAGTAACACTTATTTAATTCACTCATCTAGCTTAAAAGAAAAAACAAGTGATGAATCAGCTACCTAAAATCCAAGCCAAATGAAAATTATAGGGTATTGAGGTGAAAATGGTAGAAATTATGTGTGACAAGGGTTTGAATGAGCTCTCCTTCTCTATAATTAGCTCTCTATGGGTACCAAATGGTGAAAATGACACTTAAACCCACTTATATACTCCCTCTTCAACTACCATCATAAATATCTATATTTGATAGAGTGTACAACAAACATAGGTTTTAGGTTTTTGAGGCATTACAAAAACTTGACCATGCAAGAATTTATGCCTTGTGGGATTTCAATTTTTCCAAGGATTTTTGTATTTTGGAATTTATCACCCCACTTTCCTTTGTGGTTTTTAAGGTTTTGTGGAATTTGACAAGGTCATATCTCATGGGCCTCTTTTAAACTAGTTGTCTCCTAAACAAATTCTCGCAAATGGAATTCTCCACAAAACCCCTTGGCTTGCAAAAGGCCACCAAAATTATAAGAGTCAAAACAAGAAAAGGAGACCAATCTAAAGGCTAATCCAAAAACCAAAACCAAACTAAACCAAAAAGAGTGAGGGGTCCTCATTTTTAATGGGGTGCATGTGCAAGTCACAACAAATGGAAACCATGTGGGATAAATTCTCTAGAGCACTTCAATAATAAATAAGAACCATGAACCTAGAATTTCCAATTTTGTAGACTAGTAGAAACAAGTAGCCTTAAATACCAAGTACCAAAACCTAAAATGACCTAGAAAGCCCTTGAAATATAAGAAACCAATGTGTGTGCAAAATACATTCATTAATGTTTAAAGAGGGTCCCCTAAAGAAAAATGCAATACTAAGCATAAGGCTACATAAATGATCCTTCTTCAAAAGCAACTAGGATAGAGCCTCATTGTTAGTCAAACATCCATAGCCCCAATGAGGTTATCACTGTTATTCCCTCAAACATAGCTCTACTGCTAGTTAGGTGTCTATAGCCTCAATAGAGATATTTGAATCCTCCTGATAATTGAGCTTCTTTTGATTCTCATTTCTTTTCTCTCTTTTTTGTTCTTTCTTTTTATTTTTATTTTTATTTTCTTTTCAACTCACAAGTAATAAAGCTTACTTTTTAGGGTCGAGAATAACAATAGCATTTAAGAAGGAAATAAAGGGTTTCCACCTTATGCCTAACAATATAATTCCCTAGAAGGAGATCCAATTTTTTTAAATGTGTTCATGTAGTGTGTATGGTTTCAAACTATAATGAGATACTTCTAAAGTTAAATGGATAAAAGACCTGAAATTTAAAGTAACCTACCACTAATCCAACTAATTTACTCTATATTAGGAATGAGATTCACCATTTATCAAAGAAAGTAACTAGCTCAACCACCAAGCCAAATCAACCTTATTCCAAAATGGCATATGAGAAAAAGTGCAATGAGAAAAATGATGAAACAAAACAAAGCTAAAAGCTAAACTATGTACACAAGCTTGAGTTGAGAACAATTTAATCTTGGAAGTTGTTGGAACTGTAAAAATCTGATATTTTCACATGTTGGTTTTACTCATATTTTCTTGATTTGGTCCTACTGTATGCATATTTCACTCATATTTTTCCATATTGCCCCTTTGAAACCTTTGAGTCATGCATTTTTTTCATTCTGGTTCCTATTGGTGTGAGAATACCATTGTCTCCCCAACCCATGTTGCGTTTTCTACTAGCAAACGTCTGTGTTGCCTATTGGTAAGACGTTTCTGATGTCTTGGCAACTGGAATTAACTTACTAGCAGTTATCAGCGTGACTCTCATATTGTTTTGGCAATAGAGGAAAGGTATATCGGCATAAGTATTTTCACCGGGGTGGGGTCCCCCCAAATAGGTCGGGTCTCACTGACTTGCACATTTGAGGATTCATCGGCAAAGCTTGGAGTTATTGGCATTTGGTCTTGGTGAGGCTCCCTTGTCTTGTCGATCGGTATGATGGATGATACACATTTCGGCATAGGTCTGGGCGTCGATGTAATGTCACGGTGAGACCTTATTGTCTCACTGACCAGCGGTGGGGAATAGACTTATCGGTGTGAGACAAGACCTTCAGTAGGGTGTCATGGTGATCTCCGTGTGTCTTACCGACTTTGCACAAGTGTTCGCTTCGGCCTGAGGGGTTGCTTTTGGTATGTGGTTACGAGTTTTCATTTTCATACCGACCGGTGGTGGAGGACTTGGTATATCGGTATGACTTATGTTGCTTCGATATAATGTCTTGGCGAGCCCATTTGGTCTTACCGACAAAATTCAATATGTGGCTTTCGGCAAGAGTTCTAAATTTTCTTGGCGAACAGGTGTGCTCAAGGTCTTTTGGTGTGACATGAAGATTCTACAAGAGGTCTCCCTGATGGTTGGAAGCCACAACGATACACATGATAGACACTCATCGGTGAGAGAAACCTATTGTCATGACGATGCATGTAGGATGAAAAGGAATACATCGGTAGGAGTTAGCAATATCAGCTAGAGGTCTCGGCAGGTGACCTTCAGTCTCACCGATGGAAAACAAGAGGATCCTTGTCGGTATGAATATTGCTTTGTCATAGCGACACGAGGGCGAATTGGGGGGCTTTTGGCAAAGCATGATATGGTCTGCATGAGGTCTTCCCGATATCATAGAGCTACAGCAAAAATGCAATGGAATGGGGGATGCTTCTTGTCTTCGGTGTAATAAGCAGAATCTTATAGCGACATATAGTTTGATCACAAAACTCTCGGTGAAATAGAGTATAATCTCTATGACGCCTCCTTGACGGTCAATGATCACAGTGAATGCAAGCATAGTGAACATGGGCAGACAATGATAAGTGATATATTTCCTTCGGCATACTTTCTAATGGTCTCAGCGATTAATTATTTTCAGATGTTGTTGAGGGCCAACATGTGTGTTTTGCCCAAATTCTATGGTGGTCGACATGGATTTTGAAGTGTTTTATTTTCATATGCTGGTGTATAAATATGCACTCCAATTGTAATTGAGAGATCATTAGATTTTAGATGAAGACAGTAGATTAGGAATGGCTACAGTAGAATAATTTTCTCTTATCAGAGACTATGTGCATGTTTTAAAATGGTGAATTCAATGAAGATGACCTGGTGTGGCAGGTTATTTCTAGTGTCAATTATATGTTGAACTTATTGAAATGTATTGCTGAAGTTGTCTCCATTTTGATTCTTTCTGGTTGTTTAAATTGACATAACAAGTTTATGTTCAGTTTGTCAATGGACATTTGATGTATTTGTGTGATTAATCAATTGGTTCTCTCAAGTAGAGATTAAATCCTTTTTTTTTTTATCACAGTAATTAGGGAGATTCATCTGGATTATTAAAGTAGAGCTTAGTAGTCACAATCCTGCATTGTTTATAAAAGTTATGAATAGATCATATGCCTGCAATTTGATTTTCTACCATAATAAGTTTCCCACTTCTATTTCATTCGACACTGCATACCCAACAAGGCATTGGTCTCTGCAATTTCATCATTTGAATTCATTTAGTTTCTTTATATTTGTTAATTAAGCATTTTAGGATTTAGATTAGAAGATTGCTATCAGATTTGATTTCATTTGTTCACTGTCATCTACCATCGTGGATAAAGCATTTCAGAAGGATAATCATAAGATAAGTCTGCTCAATTCAAAAGGTACACCCGCTTGGGTTCAGTAGCACCTAAAGAGTAGAAGGTTGAGTTCTCTTGACCTTGTCTGTTACCCTAAAACGTATCAAGAGATTGGCAGCCTCTTGAGGCATTCAACCTGCATTTTTGAGAGCTAACAGAAGTAATGCTTGAGATACTACTCGTTAATTGTTAAGAAAATGTGTCTCAACCTTGCAATTACATAAGGTAATGTTCATTTGATGAAAATGGGGGGCGTGGGGGGATTCCCCTCCCCTCCATGAGGGGTTTGGGGGGATCATCCCCCCAGTTGAGGTCTAGGGGCAGTGCACCCTAGTAGGGGCTCAAGGGAAATGCCCCCGAAAGGAAAATTTTATTTATATTTTATTATTGTAAATCTGGACTATTCATCATTATGTCTCATATCTGATGACCGATATTTTATTAGCTTTAATTACCCTAGAATTTAACCCTATTTTATGAGGGAATTGTATTACAGTTGTGTATTGCAATTTATTCTAAGAGTTTGATTGTAGTTATGTTTCCTCTGGATCTCTGAGTGGTGATACTCTTGTGAGAAGCTTGCTCTACAAGTATATTATAATCTTTGTGATTTCTGAATACATATTGGGAGGATTTTGGAGTGTGGGGTTTTTCCTCTTGAAATGGTTTTCCCCACGTAAATCACTATGTTGTGGTATGCATGATATTAATGTCTATTTTTGTTTAAGTTTTGGTAACTGTTAATGATCTATAAATTTTTTGCATTATTCTCCTCTCAAGATTAGTGTAGGAAGTTGTTTTGCTACCTTAGCTTCCTTACAACTGGTATCAGAGCCTGATCATCTTTAGTTTCAGTTGTGGGTTGTTAGGTTTTTTGAAAAAATATAGATTTGAATGGGAGCTTGTGTAGAAGACACTTTTTGATCTTGTTGCAGGAATTTTCAGATGGCAAGTTCATCGGGGAGAATAGAGGTGGATAAATTTTCTAGAAATAATTTTGAAATGTCGAAGTTGAAGATGGAGGGTCTGTTGATAGACCAAGATCTTTGGGATGTTGTTGATGAGAATGTTTCAAGGACTACAAATCCTACTCAAGCTACTCAATATGATGTTATGGATTGTAAAGCCTAGGTTCTAATTATAGTGTGCTTGGTAGACTTTGTTTTAATCAATGTCCATGAAGAAACCTCTGCACAAAAACTATGGAAGAAGCTTAGTGAGATGTATCAAGCCAAATATTTAGTAAATAAGATTTTATTGAGGAAGAAATTGTATTCCTTGAGAATGGAAGAGGGTGGAAAAAGTACATACCACCTAGAAGAATTCAATATGTTGATGGATCAATTGGCATTAGTTGGTGTCAAAATGGATGAGGAAGAGAAATGTAAGATCCTACTTTGTTCTTCCTAATTCATGGGATTCTCTTGTTATAGCTGTTAGGAGTACTTCTATTATATTGAAGACTGAAGATGTGGTGGATTCATTTCTTTCTAGAGAGATGAGGAGGAAGGTATCAATCAATTCCAAGGAGGCCTTGAATGTTCGTAGAAGTCCTAAGGAAAAAGGAAAGAAGAATGAGAAGCATGAAAAATTCAAGTCCAAGGGGAGATCTAAGTCTCCTAGAAATTCCAAAGTTATTTTCTAGAACTTCCATAAGCCTAGACATCTTCATAAGGACTATAAAGAAGAAAAGAAGAAGAAAAAGAAGAAATTTGACTATGATTCTGAGTCCTAAAATGAAGATGGTGAAGCATTCATTGCATCTTTGGCAACTCGTGCAGGTAATGATGCATGGTTAATTGACTTGAAGGTGCATCATTCCATATGACCTTTAATAGAGATTGGTTTTCTGAATATGAAGAATTTGATGGAGGTAAGGTGTAATTGGGTGATGATTCTCATTTAGACATTGTTGGCTATGGTAAAGTTAAAATCAGGTTTTTGGATGGTAGAATAAAAAGGATTAATGGTGTGTTGCATATCCCTATTTTAACATGAAATTTGTTATTTGTGAGAAAACTAATAGATACCTGTGTGTAGATAGTATTTTTTGATGCAGGATGCAAGATGGTCAGAGGTGCTATGGTGATTTCTAGAGGTGTTAGATATAGTACATTGTATACACTTGATGCATTCTCTATTGAGTGCAATAATACTTCTGTGAAAAACAAGTCTATGATGGTCATGTCTTTTGGGTACCCAAGGGTGCTCTTTCTTTTGAATCAAAGTTTCCTATAGAGAAAACTATGTTATGGCACCAGAGACTTAGCCACATTGGAGAAAATGGTCTAAGGATCTTGAAAAATGAAAAACCTTATTGAAGGTTTGTTTGATTGTACTCTTGAATTTGATTTTTGTGAGCATTTCATTTATGGAAAAAAAGCCATGTTCAGTTTTACTCGAGTTCTCATAAATCTTGTGGTGTATTGGATCTTTTTTATTCTGATGTATTTGGTCCTGTAGATGTTCCTTCAATTGGTAAATCCACATATTATGTTTCATTTATTAATGATTATATTGGAAGGCCATGGGTATATTTTGTAAAGAGTAAATTTGAAGTTTTTAGTTGATTTAAAGAATTTAAAGCAATGGTTGAGTTGCAGATTTGAAAGAAAATAAAATGTTTGAGGACTGATAATGGTGGTGAATTTTTCTCTAATGATTTTGATAGATTATGTAAATATTGTGGTATTCATAGAAAAAATACAACACCATATTCTCCACAACAAAATGGAGTTGCATAAAGAATGAATAGGATACTGATGGAGAAGGCTAGGAGAATATTGAGTGGTGCTTGTCTAGAAAAAATTTTTTGGGTTGAAGATGTTGCCACTACTTGTTACTTGATTAACAAGTCTCCTACATCATCTCTTGTTGATAAGATGCCTATAGAGGCATGGTTGGGTTTTAATCATTCATTAAGACATCTTAGATATTTTGGTTGTGAGGCATATGCACATGTGCCAAAGGAGAAGCGAATAAAGTTGGAGAACAAGGCTATGAAAAGTATCTTCATCGGATACAATTATGGTGTGAAAGAATACAGGCTTTAAGATCCTATTGCACAAAAGGTAATACATAGTAGAAGTGTTATTTTTAGAGAAACTAAACCTTCTTATCTTACACTGTAACCAAAACAAAGTAAACAAGAAGATGTGATTCAATTTTTTTCTAAATCTGAGAAAGTTGAATTGAGACCCATGGATAGACAAGGGGTGATCCCACAATACTGGTTTACAATTTTTGGCCAAACTAGACACTAAACTGATTTTTTCTAACTAAATCATCACTTTCGGGCACCTATAGAGGCTAAACCATGAGGAATTTGAAGATGATGCAAACTAGTGATTTGTGACATTTTGTTTGCAGATTCTAAATTTTTTTTTTTCAATTTTTTTGGAATTAGATTGCACTTTTTTTCCATCTCCTTCAAAAACTAGTTTTATCAGTAAACACCATTTTTAAGGAGTGATGCTCACCATATACAACATAACCTTTTTTCCTTGAAGGATAAAACTATAATTCTTTCAAATTTAGATTTGTAATTATGATATCTAAAAGCCATTTGGCCTCATAGTGTTTTATTGAATATTTTTCCAATCAAGTTTCGAAGTCAAACCAATTACAATTCAGACATAGGCGAACTGTATACAACATAAGTTTTTTTGTATGTATCGAAATTCAATTTTTTTTGTTGGATCAAGGACTTAAATATCTAGTGCACTGATATTTTTCAATTATTTTTTTGATAATTTTCTATTTTTCCACATGTGCAGAACAAAGAGCCTGATTTTCGGTGAAAAACTTACATTCCTAAGAAATAAAAAATAAATATAATAATAAAATTAAATTTATTTAAAATTATACTTTTTGGGAAGCTTATAATAAGGAATACATGCAAAAAATAAATTTTAAATAAATTCATTTGATCCCCCAAAAGGTAAATCAAAAGTATTTATTTATCAACATTTTGATAGGTGTAAAGGAGACTCTATTATAGGTATATATGGTTTAAAACTAGCAGGGTTCTATCCAAGGGGGTTTGATCTAAGGTGGTTAGATCAAACCCTCTTCAATTGGAATCATTTAAATGGAACTTTTCAAGGCTTAACTCATTATATTTTCTAAAAATATGTGATTTTAGCAAAAATTAGTATCTCCCAAAAATTGTAAACCAGTATTGTGGGATCACCCCAAGAAGTTGACGAGAGCTCATCTAGCTCTCAATCTTTAGAAGAGGAGGAAGAACCTGCAACTTAGATCATTCGTAGGTCTACAAGGCATAGAAAACCACCTAAAAGGTATTCACCTGATGATTGGAGATGTATTTTTGCTTTGAATACTAACATGGATGAACCTAAATCAATAGAAGAGGCATTAGGTATGAATGATGCAAAATCCTCGATGATTGATATGGGTGAAGAAATGGCAGCTTTGAAAAAGAATGATATGTGTGATCTTGTACCATTGTCTGAAGGATGAAAACCTATTGGTTGCAAATGGGTGTTCAAGATAAATATTGGTTCAAATGGAAGTATTGAGAAATACAAAGCAAGGTTGGTTGCAAAAGGTTAATCTCAAGTTGAGGGTGTTGATTATGGTGAGATATTTTCTCCTGTTGTCAAAATGACATCCATTAGATTTTTGCTTTCTATTGTTGCTGCTTATGATTTAGATATTGAGAAAATGGATGTGAAAACTACTTTCCTTCATGGTCACTTGGAGGAGGATATTTATATGACACAGCTAGAGCACTATGTGGTGAAGGGTAAAAGTAAATTGGTTTGCAAAATTGAAGAAATATTTGTATAGCCTAATACAAATTCCTACGACATGGTACCAAAAATTTGAGACATGTGATGAGTTTTGGATTTGAGCATTCTAAATCATATCATTGTGTTTATTATAAAATTAATGGTGATCATTTCCTATTTATTGCATTATAGGTTTATGATATGTTATTTATTGGTAGAAGGAAAGGTATTATTTTAGAACTGAAATCTCAACTTGCTGCTACATTTGAAATTAAAGACCTTGGTATAGCTAAAAAAATTCTTAGGATGAAAATGAAAAGAGATTGAACATAAATCTATTGCTTGGCCAAAGTAAGTATGTCAACTCAATTTTACAGATGTTTGATATGTAGGCTTGTAGACCATTGTGTGTTCCTATTTCAATTGGAACAAAGTTATCTATTTCAGATTGTCTAACATATCCATTAGAGATGGAAGACACGAGAAATGTGCCTTACCATAGTGTAGTTGGAATTTTGATGTATGCTATGGTTTGTACTAGACTAGACATTACCCAAGCAATGGGTGTTCTTTCCAAATATATGTCTAATCCAGGTAGAGTTCATTGGGATGCAATTAAAAGAGTCTTCAAATATTTGTGTGGTACCTCAGATTACTCCTTATGTTATCACAATAATATGAATGAAGATGATATTTCCCTTGATATTTGTGGTTATATGGATTTAGACTAGGTAGGCGATGTTGATAGCAAAAGATCCACTAGTTCTTATGTGTTTACTTTATTTGGTGGTGCAATTAGTTGGATGATTAAGCGATAGGCTATGGTTTGTTTGTCCACTACTAAAGTAGAGTATATGGTAGCTACTCATGCTTGTAAAGAAGCCATTTGGCTTAAGAGGTCTTATGTTTAAATATTGGAATAAAACAAGGTGCAGTGACAATTTATTGTGATAGTCAGAGTGTGATATGTCTAGCCAAAAATCCAACATTTCATGCCAGGACCAAACATATTGATGTACAGTATCATTTTGTTAGAGATATGGTCGAAGATGGTAGGGTGAAGCTAGTTAAGGTAGATACTTTTATGAATGTTGTTGATTCTTTAACTAAGCTTATGAGAATAGAGAAGTTTAGATGGTGTTTAGAGACTATGGGCCTTTTGGCCCCTAGCAATTAAGAAATGATGATGACACCCTTTCATTGTCCTTGCAAGGTGTTCGACAAGTGGGAGATTTTTTGAGAAAATGTGTCTCAACCTTGCATTTACATAAGGCACTGTTGATACAAAAGGTATTGTTCATCTAATGATAATGGGGGGCGGGTGTGTGGGGGGATCCTCCCCACTAGGGGTCTAAGGGGATCATCCCCCCGACTAGGGTCTAGGGGCAACGTGCCTTGGCCAAGGCTTGAGGGAAGCACCCTTGAAATAAAAAAATTATTTATATTTTATTATTGTAAATATGGACCATTCATCATTATGTCTCATATCTAATAGTCAATATTTTATTAGCTTGACTTTCCCTAGACAACCCTATTTTATGAGGGTGTTGTATTATGGTTGTATATTGTGATGTATTCTGAGAGTCTGATAGTGGTTGTGTTGCCTCTAGATCTTTGAGTGGTTATAATCCTGTGAGAAGCATGCTTTGCAAGTATATTGTAATATTTGTGATTTCTGAATAATATTTTGGGCAGCTTTTAGAGTGTGGGGTTCTTTCTCTTGAAAGGGTTTTCCCCACATAAATCACTGTGTTGTGGTATGCATGATATTTATGTCTTTTTTTGTTTAAGTTTCTATAATTGTTAAAGATCTGTAAAACTTTTTCATTATTCTCCTCTCAAGATTAGTGTAGGAAGTTGTTTTGCTACCTTAGCTTCCTTACATTAATGGGCAATGGAACATCTTCACTTGTAAGGGACTTCAAACGATATGTGTTGTCTTCTAAAATATATGAAATCTAAAATGGACCTAGACTTAGTTTATCAAACTTACCATGTTCTCCCTTTTTTCTCATGGGCTTTATCCCAATAAAGGGCCAAATCAAAAATTATGAATGACTTGATTTGGGATTTCTAATCAAACTAACACTTAACCACACCTTGATTCTTGGAAAAATTCTCAATAGTTACACCATGCTTCTCCTCCAAGTGAAGGAGTTAAGCAAGGCAAGACTCTAATTTATCCCCTTCACCATAATATTCATTAATAATTTGGAGGGTGGGAATTTTCAAATGTACTGGGATACACCAAATGGTAAGGAGACATCCCTAAGGCAACTCTCTTGTGAGTGTTGTCTTCCCAAAGAGAAAATATCAACTAGGTGTGCCAGTCTTTCACTTTTTTGTCAAGCAACTTATGGACAACAATCAAAATATTTGTATTCGTTGACTCAGCTAAACCATTACCTTGGGGATAATAATTGGATGAAAACTTCAAAAAAATCACATAATCAAAGGCCTAATTAGAAATTTTTAAGGATGAAAATGTCAAACCATTGTCATAGACTAATGCAAATAGATAACCAAAATGAGTTATTGCATGATCTTTAAGAAATTTAATCACTACCTCAGTAATGCATTGCTTACATGTTATAGTCTTGGTTCATCTTATGTAATAATTAGTAGTGGTTAAAATATACCTGTGGCCCATGAAAAGGAGGATTGATCATACCAATTAAATTTAGTCCCTATTGTGTGAAGGGACATACCTCTGCTACAGGCTGGAGGGGCATGACAACATACTTCTTATTAGTAGTTATTTCACATGTGTGATAGGTGTGAATGAGTAGATGTGTTTCATGAAACAAAGTTGTCTACTAATACCTCATCCTTAAAATTTGATGCATGGTGGTAGCTCTTGAACCATGACTTGTCCCAAATTTATCATGAAAATCATTCAATACAATAGATGCAACTTTCTTACCCAGACATCTCAAGTGGATACCCTTGTGATTCTTCTATAAAACACTAACCTCTTAAGCATAAAGCTATTAATCTTTAACCATAAGGAGTTCCTTCAAACAATGTTCAGATAAGACAAGCAACACTAATGGAGAAAATAAAATTTCATTAAACCATTCATCTGGGGAAATGTCTTCAAGATTATACTAATGTACTATAATACCTAGATCAACCTCTACCATTGTACGTGTCAAATCTTGGCCTCACACTAACTTCATTGGTTAAATATCGAAATCAAACTCCTGCAACCTGGTGACCCACTTTCCTCTACATTTTTGTAGTTCATTTTGCATCAGCAATATCTTAATAGTTGGGTCAGACACTATTGCATATATCTTCTCAAAATAGAATTCTTGAACTTCTTGACTTGCCTCACCAAGGCATAAACCTGCTTTTTGACATTTGGATACCTCAATTTTGCAACCTTCTAAGGGGTACTCATGAAATCTATTAGGTTCTCATCTCTAGGTTCCTTCTTTTGTGTGAGCATTACAGTGCACAAACAATCTAATGACAAATAATAAATGTAGAAAGGCCTAGCATAATTAGGACTTACAATATTATTACATCAACAATTTCCTGCTTGATTTCTTCAAAGTCTCTTTTAGCTTTAGGATTACACTCAATGTTTGCATCTTGTTTCAACATGGCTAGATCTTCAAGATAGCCTGTACTCTCTCAAGATCAATGGAAATACCATTTTATAAAATGGCATGCCCCAAAATTTTATCCTCATGAACTCCAATTTTTTTTTAGGATTAAGCAAGATACCAAATTCTATGCATCATTGGAACACTTTGCACAAATTTGAAACATGATCTTCCCTTCGCTTAGAAAACGCCATAAAATCATCTATATTTAAATAATTATGCACTTATCAACCAACTCTCTGAACGTAATATCCATGGTTCCTAAGAAGGTTACTCCTACATTGATTAGATCCAAAAGGAATCCACATATACATAAGCATCCCTCATTTAGTGGTGGAGGTTGTCTTCAATCCATATTGATGTGTTACCATCACCTGATTATATCTTGAATACCCATCTAGAAATCACATCATTTGAGACCCATTTAGAATTTTTAATCCTTTAGCCACCGTTGGAAAAAGATATTTATATTTCTCTGAAGTGCAATTCAAATTCCAAAAGTCATCACATAGTTGGATTTCACCATTATTTTTCCTAAAAGGGACCAAATTAACCACCCATATTAAGTGATGCACTAAAAAAATATTTTAGCAGATAACAGTTTCTAAACTACTTTATAAATCACCGAATCCAATAATACATTGATAGAGTATTGCCTTTGTTGAATGGCTTAACATTAGGATTGAGAGGAATATTATGTTTGATAATTAAGTTTCATATTTCTTTAAGTATTCATAACTCCAAGCTATTATATCATGATACAGATGAAGCACCTTAATTATAACTTCCTTCTCGGTTGGAATACAAATCTTTCCAATAAAAACATTTATTGCTTCCTCAGTTGTTCCCATATTATAAGTATCACGTTTGTTTCCTACTGACTCTTCTTCTTAATGTTGGTCCTTAGATATCAATTGATCTAAATCATATATATGATCCAATTGAACCATCCCTCAGGGAATTGTATTGGTCTTCAAATTGAATAAACCTTCGAGATCTAGCTCAACTTCTTCAGGTTTTGCTTCATCTATAATTTGAGCTGCAAAAACATCTAAACTACTAAAAGAATCTAATATGTGCTTATCATCTTTAAATACCTAGAAATTGGTAATGTTATTTGGAATAGGTGTAGGAGTGAGCTCAACTATAAACTTCTTCAAACTAGTCATAGATAATGGTTGTAATGTGTTGGAATCCTAAGCTAATGTAATGGTAGCATAATTTTTGTGCTTGGGAATCAATTGAATATTAAAAGCATCAAAACTCTCTATCAAATCCCATATGTAATGATAGTAGATTTCTGATCTTTTTTCATGACAAGAGTATTGTTTGTGCACCTACTTTATTACCAATTTAGAATTATCAAAAACCTGTAGTATTTTCACTTTCTTATGAATATCCATTAGAAGTCTATGAACCAATGCTTCATTCTTTGCAATAGTGTTTGTACAAGAAAACTATAATCTATGAGATAAAAAGAAAGATTTCTTGCTGAGGTTGATCAACTCATTACCAGATATTGCACCTTGTTTAGATCTAGAACCATTGAACCTCAATGTCCAAATCTTAGTATCATTTTTATTACTTGATTGAGCCTTATCTAGTTTCAGCATAACTTAATTAGTTTGATTCTCCTACTTGTTAGATTGTTCAATTTGTAGAGATTCTTGCTTTGAATTGTCCTTTTTTAAATTAGATGTGCTTAAATGGTCCTTTATCTTTTCCATTGTTGTTTGATAGAAGAAAAATTCAAACTTTGAGTGGGATGCATTGTGAACTCTACACTAGTATGACAAGAATATATTGTTGATGCTAACTTTGTTCTCCAAAATTATCTAATTAGTGACACACTTAGTCATAAATTCTTGAAATCGCTCAAACATTCCCCCTTCATCATTGGAAAGGAGGCTCTCATTTGCTTCAATACATACTTTTGTACTATTGGAGATTTGATTTAAATCATTAGAATATGTAGTTATATCATATAACATCATTACCTCTTCAACCCATAAGGTTATAGGAGAATATACACCTAGATCAATTTTAGAAAATAATACTTCGTTATTTTGGTTATACTCTATAATCATACGTTTCATTCTTCATTCCCTTTTGATTTTGATTTTATTTGCATTTAATCTCCATGTAAGCCACATATGAGAAAAGTTAATAGCCATGTATCGATTGAGTTTTTTGGACCAGTCACAACTCAATAACATACCATACATATTTGGGTTATCAACAACTTGGATGTTGATCAAATGTTGAACACATGGATCAGAGGCAAGCTACACATGAATATAATTCAATTCTCCTATCACATTAACTTCTATTTTGTCTAGCTGAGTAGCCTTCCTAGAAGATTTAGTGGGAGATAATCCCAATGCTTCATATACTACAAGGGGCTTCACATTAGTTGACTCTCCTGAATCTATTGGACAATTATGCAAATTCTTACTGAAAATATGCAAAGTTAAGAGAAACAGTCGAGAGTCCCTTTTATTTTTATAAATGTTAAATAGAGCATCTACTTGGGAAAATTGAACCTTATCTTTCCCCTTTTCTTGAACATCTTTGAATACAGACTCCTTAGATGGAACTTTAGGTTGAGTAAATTCTTGAATTGAACTAAATAGTTCATTTCTAACTTCAAGAACATTTAAGAATTCAAAGATCAAGAGATTTAACTGTTGAACATCCAAAATACCAAGAGGGGGGTTGAATCAGTATTCCATAAAACCATAATAAAATCCACTTAAACATTATCACAATTCTAAATAAATCAACAAGAGAGAACATAGAAACAATTCAATGCAACCATACACAACAACACCAGGATTTTTACATGGAAAACCCAAAATGGGAAAAACCACGGTGAGGGTTATCTCATGATATATTATATCCAGATACAAAATATTATAGGGATCACTACTATAAATCACTATCCTTAAAAGTCTCACAGCTTGAGTACAATAGATGGCTCACTGCCAAAAGATTGAACTAATAGAATACACCTTCAATGTGTAGAGTTCAGTTCCACTAAAGCTCTGAATATGAAGTACTGCCTCTCACAGTAATTGCTCAACAAAACTACACTGATCACAACTGATAAAGCATTTAAGCTCTAATCTTCTTTCAACTTTCTTCCACACTCGCACACCCACTTCTCACACTCATATGTGTGTCTTTTTCTCTTTAAAACATGTCTTATATATACAATTATATCTTATTCATCTAAGTCAGCACCATATAAGGTTTAAAAATTTCATTCACATAGTGCATTATACCAAGTCAACTATCATCTATAAAACATAATTAGTCTTCATAATATATTGCATGCGATGAGTCAGCCAAGACTATAACACAATTCTCCAAACCAAAAAATAATTCTCAATGCAAAAAACTTCTAGATCTGAGAACACAATATTTTTTCATTCATACAACAAGCATAGAGACTATCAACAAAACTACAACATAAGAATATTCACCTTAGTAGAATGCGGAGTCTCCCACACAATATGCCACACATAGAACAACAAAAAAATATAGAGTTGGACTCTGTCAGAGATAAATTTCTTCTCACAACAAAATATGCCTCAAGATCTAGGATATAGTTGTCTAAATGAGTCAAGATCACATGGTTAAGAGATTAGAGTCATCAAATCTTACAATGAATTCCAAACTCAAATACCAACACACTGATCCATCACAAAAGGGTATTACCGACAAAGAACAATTTCCAGTAAACTAAGCAAACTTCCCATAAAGTTATCACCATGTTGACATCAATGACAACATAGGAACAACCAACGTAGACCATCCATACTTCATGCTCATGTAGCAAGGCTTCCAACAATCTCCCCCTTTGGAATTGATGGCAACATGCATGACAATTTTTTTTCTAGCAACTAAAACTAAATATTTTGAATACTCCCCTAATCAAAATTGTTCTTCAAAAAAACATTTTTCCTCTATCTTTCTATCTCTTCATCTCTTTATCTCTTCCCACTTCTTTATCTCACCCCCTTTCACATCAATGAAAAAGGAAGGGGTGCTAATATAAATGTATATATGCATCAAAGTGTAACCAAAAATATATGAACACATAATTGAATTAACTTGAAGAAGAACCTATGAGACTCTCCAAGATATCCTTCCATCATGTTTTACCTTCTTCCCATGAACCTTTTGAACTTGCAAGAGTATTTTAAAATAGTTCAAGCTTAGTTAAGGACTCTATACCATCTGCTAAAGTATTGGGACTAAGATTAATCTCTGATAATTCACCAATACAACCAAGAGAACTTGAAACAAGAATATGTTTGAGTTTAATCATGTCTCTAAGTGCCACAAAATTCTTGATGACATCTATTCTTTGATCCTATAGAGAAAATAATTGGTCATGAAGCTTAAAAATGTAGGACCACCTTTGATTATCTTTATCTTCTGTTAACCTACATGTATCTTCCTAAGATATCATTCAGGATTCACTCATCCTTATCACATTCCTTATATCTAGTGTACTGCCAAACCGATCTAGGCAAAAATAAAGTATATCTTGTGCCTCTTCTTCACAACCTTGTACACTCTCCAATTCCTTCATCACTAGACTATGTGCATTTTCAAATTTTCCTTTGATATCTTCCAAATTTTCTTCATCGGACTTCATTCCAATAGACCCTTCAAGTCTGAAGATATAGACCTTTAAAGAATCAATCATGCCATGAAGATTCTCCAAAACAGAAATAGATGAATCAAAATTAGCACCAAGAATAATCTTTTGTAATTCTTCTAAAGCTCTCTAAATATTTGTTCTTACATGCTCATGTTCAAGCTCACTTCCTTCTGCAACTTATTGCTTAACAATACTCTTCCTTTTCTTCCCTATTATGGTCATGCTACCAGAGGTACCTTATACATTCTTAGGGATTTCCAAAATAATTTTAGCATAATTATCAACTTCAGCATCTGACACTTCATAGTTCAATTCAGATATCCAAACTAACCTTGATTCAACTGCTTCCATGTGACAAAAATTTGTACGTACAAGAAAATTTATGCTTCTGAAGTACCTTTCAACTACACTTATTGGAATCCTAAACATTTTGTTCATCCTCATCTGAAATGTTCCAAAGAAAGTAGCAAGGGAAGACTCTTGTGCATCCAAACTACCAAGATTAATCATGAAGTTCATGATTTAATAGGAAATAGGCTTTGAATTTGACCATTTTATCCTCCCTATTACTGGTAACTCTTTCAAAAAGAAAGAGTAAATAGAAAACCAAGTTTCCATACCAAAATGCATTCTTCTTACTCTTCTTGATCTCCTTTAAATTCTTCAAAAGATGAATATGAAGTAATTCACACAAGTCATAATCCATACCTCTTTTAACCATATCAACAATAATATGTACATCAATAGTAGAAATTGTAAGGTCATTGTTAGGGATACAAACTTTGTGACCGATAACCATAGCAGCATACCTTATTACGACATCAAAAATCAATCTCAAATCAATCTCTTTCCCTTCAAGATTCACACCGGTAACCTCAATTATTTATTTCTCATCCATACCCTTCAGTTTGGGAACTAGTCTGGAGGAACACAAACTAGTTACATCTCTAATAACTTCTCTAGAAATGAAATGTGCCTCATTAAGCCATAGAGATTCATCATGAATTCTACTCAACACTATTTGAATGTACTTCTCAAACTAAAACAAGGGAACTTTCGTCCAAACATCCAACTTTTTCTCAACTAGTACTCTATAGGCATCAACACTATCTTTCAATTCTCTTTCCCAAAGCATGCTCAACTGAATTGATGACATCTCTTCTATCTTATTGGAAAAAAATGCATAGATATCTTTTGTGGGACACACTCTCAAAGGGATGCAAGAGAATGCACCAAAAAAATCTTCTGACACATCACTTAAATATCTTCTAAAATTGACTTGCACTTTATCTGCACTATTCACAAACTTTGAATTATCCATAGCAATAAAAATGAAAGATTGTGCAAACAGCAATACCTCTAAAAATGCCAACAATAAATGTATAGATATATTTCTTTTGGAGCTTACTTCAAATCCATCTGATATCTTCTTCAAACCTTGAAACTCTGAATTTCCTTCTAAACTTCCTTTGCATGTTTCTCCAAAAATACATAAGCCTTTTAAAATTATCTTAATTTATTCCTTCCATTCTAAATTATTTTGCAATAAATGTTTCAACTTGCACGTAGATTTCCTTGAAGATTGTGTATGCCTCCATTCTTTCAAATTCTGTAGATTTTATCCTTCACACATGCGACTGAAAACTTTTTTAATTTCCTTACCATATTGAATATACTTTTGTTATGATATGGCACAAGTAACGATGAGGGGGTTCATTATATTTTCTAATAAATTCTCCCCCTTAGCCACTACTTTGCTTAGAAATTGGCGTGAGTATCTTCACTAGAGGTTGGCACAGATAATCTACTGATGATTCCTTTCTCCAAATTATTTTCATTTTCTTTCTGACTTCTTTTGGATCAAAGATTTGATCATTCATCTTCCTTCTGCTATTTTTAATAGGGTGTTCCATATTTCTATGCTTACAACAAACAACATTCTTCTTTCCATTTTCCTTTTTGTTTACAGACCAGCTTTATATCCATTCTTCTTGCTCTTAGAACACTTTTTGGATAAAGAATCATTAATTTTGCAGTCCTTTTCCTCATGACCAAATTTATTGTAGGAATAAAAAACACCATTGAAAGATAAATACCTTTTAGCATCATGTCGTTTGACAGGATTTTTTCCAAAATTTCTTCTTGGATCCTTGATTTGTCTATCTTTGTACCAAGTCTTCTTACTAGTAGATTGCTTCACTTTATAACTATGACCTTCCTCAAACTTTAAACCACTCTTATTCATTTTCAGTCTTTGAGAGGTAATCAACCTTTCAAGAATCATTTAGCTTATCTTGAATTTCACTTCAAAAGTACTTTCCTTTTCCAAATTAGATCTCAATTTTTCTACTTCTAATTCAATCTCTATGCATTCATCCATCTTCCTTTGAATTTCAATTTCCTGACATTCTTCAATTCTTTTCTTCTCATCTAATTATTGTAGTAGGCTAGAGATAATTTCTTCACTTTTATCAACTTGTCCTTTTAGATCTTCCATTTCTTCTAAATATTTGATAGAGACTTCTCTCGAAGGAAAAAATTTCTTATACTCAAATTCCAGGACCTGCCTCAAGCTATTAGGTTTCTTCCGAGGAACCAAGCTCTGATACCAATTAGTGAACATCCAGAATACTGAGAGGGGGGTGAATCAATATTCCATAAAACCATAGTAAAATCCACTTAAACATTATCACAATTTTGATTGAATCAGCAAGAGAGAACATAGAAACAAGTCAATGTAGCCATACACAAGAACACTAAGATTTTTACATGGAAAACCTGAAATAGGAAAAACCACGTTGAGGGTTAACTCACAATATATTATATCAGGATACAAAATATTATGAGGCTCACTACTAGGATTCATTGTCCTTAAAAGGCTCATAGCCTAAGTACAAAAGATGGATCACTTCCAAGATACAATGATAGTGGATCACTACCAAAAGATTGAATTGATAGAATACACCTTTAATGTGCAGTGTCCAATTCCACTAAAGCTCAGAATATGAAGTACTACCTCTCATAGTAATCGCTCAACAAAACTACACTGATCACAATTGATAAAGCATTTAGGCTTTGATCTTCTTTCAACTTTCTTCCACACTCGTACACCCACTTCTCACACTCATCTTTATGTCTCTATTTTCTCTTTAAAACATCTCTTATATATACAAGTATATCTTAATCATCAATTAGGTCGGCACCATATAAGGTTTAAAAATTTCATATATAGTGCATTATACCAAGTCGGCTATCATCCATAAAACATAATTATTCTTCATAATATATTGCATACACTGATTTGGCCAAAACTAGAACACAATTCTCCAAACCAACAATTAATTCTCAATGCAAACACCTTCTGGATCTGAGAAAACATTAATTTAACATCATACCACCAACATAGAGACTATCAACTAAACTGTAGCATAAGAATATTCACCTTAGTAGAATGTGGAGTCTCCCACACAGTATGCCACACATAGAACAACAACAAAATACCGAGTTGGACTCTATCAGAGATAACTTTCTGCTCACAACAAAAGATGTCTCAAGATCCAATATATAGTTTTTTGAATGAGTCAAGATAACATGGTTTATAGATTAGATTCATATCAAATCTTGTTGTGAATTTCGGACTCAAATACCAAGACATTGATCCATCACAAAATGGTATTACCAATAGAGAACAACTTTTGATAAACTAAGAAGACTTCCCATAAAGTTATCACCATGAAATTAGTGACAACATAGGAACAACCAACATAGACCATCCATACTTGATGCTCATGTTGCAAGGCTTCCAAAATTAACTTCATTTTCTTCATTTCCTCCACAATGTATTTTATCCCATCCATATGATTTCTATTTTAGTATGAGACTCCTTTGAACTGCATAGGCACCTTTGCAAGCATTGGATTGCTACTCAAATTTGGATATGGAGGAGTAGAAGTTGTAAACAAACCCTTTGGCCTATTACTTTGAATATTGGATGACCTTGGATTCTAGTGTAACATTTGTACACCACCTTCCTCATAATTGTAAATTGATTTTGAACTAAATAAAGTCTCAAGAGACTCTCCACTTTTGGGCTCATTTTCTTCTTGGTTTGGAAAAGGATAAATGTTCACAAACATGGTAGAATCCTATGTTATAGAAGGGACAATATCATATCCTTAGGAATTTGAAGTCTCTAAAACTTCTACATTTTGTACCTCCTTTTGAAAAATATTGGCAACAATTTGGAACTCATGACAATTTAGCTCTGAATATTGGTTAGTATTATGTAATCAACAATGGTTTGACATATAAAATTCAACCAAATATACCCTTCTTGGAGGCCTGATATCTAATGTATTAGGTGCATCCAAAGGTAATGGAAATCCTCTATTTTTAGGCATAGTATTCCAGACATTTTTTTTCCTTTGGTATCCCTGATTTTGACCTTGGTTTTTTCCTTTATTCTATATGAAATTAGACAAGTAATTCCTCTAAGTATTTTTCAAATAGTTGTTTTTATTCCTCAAATGATTAGCCTCAATAGTGAGCTTCTTCATTTGTTTAGTGATCTCCTTGAGGTCCTTTTCTATATCTTTGCTAGCTTTAGTAGATTGAAAATAAGGAAAATGTGGAGGGGCTTCAAAAATGGATGGAGAACCATGAGACTCGTAGTTGTTGGGATGAGATTCAACATAGGCATATGATAAGACAAATCCTAATTAATTTGATAAGCTTGGTGGGGACTTATAGAAGTGTTGATATGATTCAATGGCCCTGCTCCCAATTTCCCTATGTTTGCATTTACTTTGTTAGCTTTTTTTTATGCTTCTATAAGATGGTTGGGTAGAAGATTAGCTCTTCTTACAAATACTAAAGTGAGATTTACCAAAGCATCATAATATGCTTGTCTAGTTACCAAATCATTGAGAAAATATGGATCTTGAAGACAGGTGAATGCCTTATGAAACTCGTTATTAAAGGAGCTAGTGAGCTTATTATCTTGCCTTTTCATCTTAATGAACAATCGGTATAAGTCTACAGGTTCTATAAGGACCTTAAATCTATCCAAAAAAATATTTTTCATATCTTCCCATGAATAGATGGATTTGGTTGGTAAATGAACAAATCAATAAAAGCCTCTTCTCCTAAATAATATTGGAATAATTTGCAAGCAACACACTCATGTTGAATTTTCCAATTGCACAAGGTTTCCTCAAAAACCTTGAGG
This sequence comes from Sequoia sempervirens, assembly GCA_007258455.2. NCBI lineage: Eukaryota > Viridiplantae > Streptophyta > Pinopsida > Cupressales > Cupressaceae > Sequoia > Sequoia sempervirens. The sequence goes on from VDFB02000008.1 coordinate 315,774,416, forward strand.
TGTTCTTTTATAGTCATGTTTGGATCATTAACATGGAATTTTGAACATAACTTTTTTGGGTTTTTGAGCATGTCATTATATGAATTGAAATGAATGGGAGAAGTGATATTAGGTAACCAAGTTATGGGTGGAATTGGTGGAGGAGGTTGTGGTACTATGCAATGGATTTGAGATGAGGTTGAGGTGGAAGTGTGCAGTGGAGTTGATTATGAACATTCCTTGATTGTAGCCCTTCTAGACCTAGTAGGGGATCTTAGCTCAAGAAATTCTCCTAGATTTGGTGTGGATTTCAATGTTCTTTGAAATCATTTAGGAGAAAATCAACCTATGCACTCCAAATTTAAATAAAGTTCTAGGCTCCCATTCTAGTTCCAATTATGTTCATGAGTGTTTTTTGCACATTCACAACACAAACAAAACACAATGTTTGGTCTCTCTTAGAAGGAAATCTAACCTCAAAGGTTCAAAAAGATAACCCCAAGGCTTCGATAGTCAGGTGTTAACTTTGATAAAACAACTCAATGGATAATGATTTTTTGTTTCACAAGTAACCTTACAATTGTTAACATGGAACTTTGAATAACAAGGGTTTATAAAATCTAAAAATGGTATGAAACTTAGGCTATATTTTAGATTTGAAATTTGAAAATGAATTCTAACATCTAATATGGAAATCTAAATGATGCTTCTTTCCTAAATTGACTCAATTTTGAAATAAAATGTAAAAGATAAGGGTAAGAGAGAAACTAAGTCTGAAAACCTAAGGATAGTGACAACAACGATTGATGTTACAGATATACGAATCCCTCACAAAACCAATCATTTCTTAATTAGAGTTAAATTCACAAAGTTGCAAGAATAGAGAAATCTTCAAAAGAAACTAAAATATTTTTAGATCATAAAAATTCATGCATATACCCAATTCTAGCGCAATATAAATGAACATTAACAATTGAACTTACAAGAGATAAAGGGCTCAGACTAACCATGCAAAGTAACTTACAATCAAAAAATTATAAATGGTATGAACTAGAGATCTATCAAATTTCTTCACACTTCACCATCATTATCACTAAAATTAAATAAATTGAAGAAAGGAACCATGCATACATAGAGAAATAACAAGAAAGTCACCAAAACTTCAATTCCTTTACTTGTATTACTTTCAAAATTTTGATTACAATAACTCTTGTGAAACAACCTTTACAATGAAAAGATGACTTCCTTTTCATTGTAAGTTTAATAAAAATAATTAGTGCTTATGTGACCTCCTTGTTGGGTGGGCCAAGAGCTAAATGAAATTTGAAGCATGAAACTTCATATTCATCCATGAGTTGGTGATGTAAGTCAACACAAGAAGACCTCTAGCTAATAATCTCCCGAGGAGACTTCACCAAAACTCATGTTGCAACATCCAAAAACTCAGTAGATAAACTATTTGTATGCTCCTTATACATTATCAACTATCATTGTTGCTTCATATTTACATAATATAACTTCTTAGAAGCATTTATTTGAGCCTTTGTTAACTCATGCAAAAATTTATCACAAGCTGTTGAAGCCTTGTTGATTTAATCAACAATACCTTTTAATTTAGGCTTGCCTTAGACTACTATCTCCTTCTTGAAATTAAGTGTATGTGGCCAATAAGATGAATCCTTTACTAATTCCTTGGGAAAAATTTATTCCCTCTCAATTACCTCAATAGGAAGGTTTTTTTTGTCTTGAGCTTGGGGGATACTATCCCATAATACTTGTACCTCACAATATTTGATCAATTTATTGGCTTCTTCTTTCAAAATCAAAAAATTATTATGGGCTTGGATAGTCATCCCAATTATCATGCTACATATATCAGCAATGCCCCTGATCTAGTTGTGGGTAGACTGATCCCATGTATTCATTTTCTCCACCTTATCTACCTCATCTTTGGACATCAAAATAGGCATTGTTATATTTCTCAAAGCACTCTTGATAGGAGTAATCAAATGTTAATGAATATCAAAAATTTTGTAATTTTTCCCTTCAATTCAACCTTGGTGGCCTCATCCTTATTCATCCTTCTCAAAATATTAGAAACAACCCTTGTAATTCATCAATTTCATGGGCTTTGTTTGTTGGACCAATATTTATAGAGGAGACATTAAACTCTTTGAGAAAATTTGTGACATTGTCCTTGTCAAAAATTGGAGTGGCCACATACAAAATTTGAGATCCAGAAGCATCCCTAGTCATATGGGACCTTATTATTTCTTTCTTCTTCTCCTTAGGATAGACCACTCAATTTTCTTAAAATAGCCTCTAAACTCACCTAATGAGTTTCAATTATTGGCATCTTATTCTTTAACTATTCTTCCAGCCAAGCTAGAGTGGGGTTTACTTGTCCATTGAGAAGAGAAAGGAGTCTCAGTTTGAAGAATTTCTAATGTATCTCTGTGTGAGCCTCCTCTTGCTGACCCTCAAGTGGCTCTTAAATTTTATTTTCATCTTGACCCTAAGATTATGTGGCCCCAAATTCAACAACTTCCTCAAAATATTTCTCCTAATGCTTCAAAGCAATTGGAGCTTCCTCCATTGTTGGGAGTCCTGTGATGCTTTCCATTTCTTGTCATTGCATATCCTCCAAGGAGTCTCTCTACACTCTCTATAATTGGACACTCCAAAATTACTTGAGAAGGAGGGGTAGTTTGTGCTACTTGATTTTTCATAGTCCTATTATCTTTAAAGAGAAAGGTGTCAATTCCACTTCTTTGGGAAAATTGGGAGAGGTGAGACATGAAAGTGTTAGAGAGGCTAAGAGAAGTGGGAGAGGAAATGGAAGGAATGGTAGGAGGTAAGGTGGATATCGTGATATATGGAGTGGGAACTAAAGAAGTAGAAGAGGGAAAAATAAAAGATGGAGACGACTCCACCCTAATGGAAGTAGTGGAAAAAGTGGGAATGGATGTTGTGAGATCCACTGAAATATTGATGGAAGGAGGTAAAGCAAGAATAAGAGAAATAGTGGAAGAAGGGATGGTGGAGGATGTGGGAAGAGGTATGGAAGTAGGTGGAGGAGATGAAGGAGTGAAAGATAAGGGTGGTGATGAAGGTGATGAATCCCTATTCTCCTCTTGAATAAGCTCTATGGTTGTAGTGCTATCCCCTTTACCCTTTTTGGTTGTGGCCTGCTTGCCTCTCCAACCTTCCTCTTGTACAATTTAGGCTTTTTAATTGGATTACTTTCTTCTATATTCTTTCTTCCTTTCCCTTTATATTTGGGATGAGTTGCAGCCTCCTTCCTTGTAGAACCTACACTAGAGACAACTTCTTCCTCAATTTGCTCTCCCTCACTGGATGTGGCTTCACCTTGGTTGATGCCCTTGCTGAGGTGAGCTCAACTCCCTAATCTAGAAGATTTGATGCTTGGGAATCTACCCATCTCTTTTTTCTTCTAAAAATGGTTCGAGTAATGAAATCAATCTCAATTTTTTCTTCTTATGTCTAGTTTGGAAGGGGGTGAATTAGTATACTTTAAAATTCAATCCCAATTAGCTACTACTAAAGTAAATTTATACCAATTAATAATTCATCCACTTAATCAAATCAAGAGAGAAGACAAGTAACTACACAAGAACACAGATACTACTCGATTTACGTTGAAAACCCCATAGGGGAAAACTACGATGCAAAATTATGCTAGGAGCTACTATCCTAATCCAAACTCACAAGTAAATAATAGTTTATAATTTTATTTTAGGCTACAACCCAAGGAAGCAACTAATCCCTAACTTTTTTTAGGGGTTAAAACCCAAGGAAGCTACTAGTCCCTAATTGAAAGAATGAACAACTAAAATATGACTAATTTTATGGCTTCAACAACTGATAGTCATCAATTATGCAGATTAAGTTTGTAGAGGAACTTGTCACACTTTGTTCATGCATTTATTTATCTTCGCACACTTCTATAATACTCTTCACATATGTTATATTCTATATATATCATCTATATGCTTGGAAAACACAAATTCAATTGACCATAAACAAGAATTTATGAAACTTGTAGCATGTCGCCCTACATCTTCATTGGTAGTATACAAAAATGAAGCATTATTTACATCTCTCCTAGATGAGTTGAGAGTGACTCACACAACATCTACAAATACTTCTTAGACTCCACTCAATCTTGAATTATTAGCGCACATCACCAACATACCCTAGTTGGCCTTAGCAACAACATAACTTCTCAAAATGACTTGAAAACTTTGTGCGGGATTAGAAACAAGAAATATCTTCATGCAATTCAATCCTTAGACACTATGAGACACGAGTTTCCACACAAACTCATACCACTGATATGTGCAGTCTTCTACTGCCACAAGAACACAAACATATGTTTTGATGAAAGATAGTCATTTTGAACCAACTGTAACATTCTGTCATTGAATAACTAAACTTGTGGAGCACCAAACCACTTGAATCTCCAATATATCATATATTTGACATCACTGAACATTTCCTCAAAACCACATGGCTTAAACATCACATCTGGAGGAATATGGAGCATTCCAACAAGACTTCATCACCACTTTTCACTGCTAAAGCACAAACCAAAACTCTGTCACTTGTAACTTTTACTACAAAAGGATTAATGAATTAAATTCTGGGATATAACAAATTTAAATATCCATAAACTTATCTTATAAACCATAAGATTGAATCTTTCTCTATTGAAGGATGTAGACCAAAACACTGTGTCCCTATCTTAGGATATATTGTGAATTCCTTAGAAATAACTTCTATAACTTTTCTCTAAGTGTGGTACACCAAAAAAAAAAATATTAATGTAGACATACTAAAAAAAATATTAGAACATGTGTACCCACCTCTGCATCATACTTAGGCAACCAACTGATTGCATTCACTGCAATGTTCACTTGCATCATCTAATATCTCTACACATCAACCATCTCTAGAGCATATACAATATTTATTACACTTTTGACATCAATGACAAACAATATTCTCAAGATGCAACAATATCCCCCTTTTTCATTGATGTAAAAACCAAAAAATATTTGCACAAACACTCCCCCTTAGATGCACATTTCTCTCTCCCTCTTGGACATCAAGGGAAAAGGGTAACAAAACTAAAAAAATTTCTACTCTACATGCACACAACAATAGAAAAGAAAAATATTTTACACAAAAAAATAAAACACAACTCACTTGGATGGTAGAATGTTCTTGTAAATATTCTTGAGTTGAACCAAGTTGCTATTCCATTGCTTCTTTGTAGTAGTCAGGGTCTAGACATTACATGTCACTACACATATGTACCTTTTGCATCTTCCAAGGAAGATGGTGCCTTGTATTTTTGAACTAAACTATTTTCTTTTGTCAGGAGTCCAGTGAGTGAAGCCAATATTAGGCTCACTAATTCTCTCAATTGGCTTACCTGACCTTTGAACTGCTCCCTTTGATCTTGTATTTGTTATATTTGGGAGTGCAAGCTTTCCACTTGTGTCCTGATGGCTTCATCACTATCTTTTATCAGATCATATGTTGCAACCACATTATGATCTACATTTCAATTGTACTTTGTTGCTGCAAGACATTTCAAATAGAAAACATACAAAACTCTAGCTTCCTCCAAGCACTTTTTATTTTTGTAGCTTGAACAAGGTACTATCACTCTTTCCAGAGGCATCATTCAATCTCTTTTCATTTAGTTTTTTTTCTATCTTCTCTATATGAGATGAGTAAGTCTCACAAGATTCCATTAATTGCTTCATCTGTAGGGGACAATGATGTATCTCTTTTAGCTTCTAACAGTTTCTCTTCTAACAACTTCATTTCTTCTTCCAAGACATCTACATGTTGTAGCAACTCTTGTCTTGTTGTGGCGTGAAGTATATCTCCAAATTTCATCTTTTGCAGGGGAGACATACTATACAAGTTAAATTTTCCATCAAAAGTAGGATCATGCAACAATTAAGGAGATACCACTTGTTTTCTCTGCATTTCTTGAGCCAAAAACTCTTTGATAGGTTCCACCAGAAAGGAATATGGCTTCTCTGAGCTTCCTTCTTCAACATCCTTCTCCTTCTCCTTCTCCTTCTCCTTTTCTTTCTCTTTTTCTTTCTACTTTTCTATTTATTTCTCCTTAATGGAGACATGCTACTCCTGTTGCAAACCAGAGACACCTTGTTCTTCTAGATAGCCAAAAGAAAATTCGTCCCACTGATTAGAGATAGCTTGCTCATTTTTATCTTCTAGATGGGGCATATTATCAATTTCATGCTTTTTCAGAGGCTCTAGTACATTCATTTCAACATCTGTATCATGATTTTCTAGAGGCCCCTATGCAACCACATATATTTTAGTTGTCATTTCTCCAATGATCTTCTTAGTTATTTCTTTTATTTTTGACTGAATCTTCTTTCTTACATCATCATCCATACTCATTAGAAGATCTATCCTTTGCTTGGTGTGAATTTCTTTAGCTTGTCTCTGGACAATATTTTCCTTTTCTACCTAGGAGACAGAGGACCCAACCATGTTTATTGCTTGTTATCTCAATTCTTCATCTACCTTGATGAAATTCTCTCTTCTTTGTCTCAAAGCCTCAGCTAGGCTATCGAGAGCTTTGCCAATAATGTAACTAAAATATATTTTCTACTTGAACATATAATCATTGAACAAGAGGAGATTGTTACATTCCCTCCTTTGCTATCTTCTTGTCTTTCTTTTTTTGTTTGGATGTATCTTCATCACCAAATTCTTCCTCCTCTTAAGATACATCATCATTTGTCTTCTTTCTCTTTTCCTTTTTCTTAGGCCTAAAATGCATAACTTTAGTGGCCTTCTTTTGTGACCGAGTTTTAGATGCATCTCTTTTCCTTGCAATAGTAGACTATGTAGATTTGGAGGGCCACAAATTAGTTGCATCAACAAAAGTGGATCTATTGAACCTTCTTGGTTCTTTGCTAGCTTTTGAAGGAAAAAAATTATCTTTAGAACTCTCTATAGGGGTGTCTGATGAAGGGTACTCCCCCTACAAACTAAAACTCACCACAAAAACACATATTTGCACCAAAAAAAGAAAGAGAAAAGAAAATATTTTTTTACTAAAATGACATTACAATATTATATGCCATCATATGGGATTTGATTACAATAATCTACAAGTCTACAAATCAGAGCTATCTATGCACTACTTCATACCTTCAGCCAATCCTCCAAGCCCTAGTCTCTCTCAGGCCTTGTAATCTTCTATAGGTGACTTCCTCTACCTTCTTATTGTTGACCTTCTTCACACCGACACTTCTAGACCATCGACTCTCTTCTCACCAACCAATCATCCTCCCCTTCTTATTTCTAATTGGATTATATCCCTCTATCTTTGTCTTCACCAACAAGCCTTCTGATTCATTGTAATCCCATCCAAATTCATCGTATTTCCTAGTTTTAGCAGATGACCATCTAGGGTTTCTTCTCTATTTGATGTGTTCACTTGAAATCTAATTTTCATTTAATTATTTTACTTGTCTTACCTTAGTACCACCTTCGTCACCCAACCAACAATCAAAAATGGTTCCCTCATTGTCTGCACTATCGTCTCCAACATGCTATCAATCACCACATTTGTGCCTTAACCACCTTACTTTGAATCATCGTGCCAAGCTATCAAAAACATATTACATTATTGGGCTAAGAAAAATTTGAGTCTTATTGATTTGATCTCTCTTTGTGATACATCATCACCATCCTCGTCACCATTCACAATTTGCAACAACAATACAAATTGACCTATCATCCAATCACATTCTACCAACTATTCATCCACATCATCGCCACTTCCCCATTGGGTGTCACAAAAGTCATTGCCAAACTGTATTATGTCGAGGGGACACCGAAGTAACTCCTTTTCATATAAGGTCTCCTTGACATAGCTTTATTGACATGTCGTCAGGACTGCTATTTTCATTCCACCGATACCCATATGTCCCACTGATGAAGAACTTTGTGACATCCCCCATTTAATCCTTTGATGCCACCTATCAGGCATGGCATCATCTCCATTTTTTGTCATCACTTATCTTTGTACCACTTTATCAACATGTTGAATAGACTGCAAAGCAACTCACACCAATATCCTAAAATCTCATTGAAAAATATTTGTCTGATACTGCTAAAGTGTCAAACAGACTCCATAAGACATCCTATTGATACATGCCTATCTCCTCAATGAGGTGCGAAATTGGAATGTCAAAGAGACTTCATTAATTCATCCTACTGATATATGCATCTCCCTCCAATAAGAATCCCTCATAACCATTCACTGTTGCTAGCACCTTCCATTATCACCATGTCAAAGAGACACAAAACAATGTCTTCAAAATCTCCATATTCCACCGATGAGCCAATTCACCAAAAACTGAAACATAGGTTGTTGTGGGTCATGGTTTGCTCCTCGCTCATATTTTCTACTAGTTTTGGAGTAAGGCATAGGCCCTATCCCCGACTCATGAATCCCAAACTCATCCTTTCCAACTTCTATTCTTTTTAGGTGTTGGAGTTTTTCCATGCCTCGTACATTCCCTAGCAATCAAGTAAACCTTAACATTGAGTGTCGATGTCACCCATTCACATCATGGAGTAAGCCACCAATGTGAAGTCTAAAACTAGACCATCTTGATCTAAAATGACTAACTCCTTCTTCATTCCTTATTTAGTATTTGATAAGTTGTAATCCCAATCCCCGAAGCCTGAACTTGTGCACATCTTCAAGACATAACTCCATTCTCTTGCTCAGAAAAATCTATTTGATTTAGCCTTATTCCAAAAGAAACAACACTACTATTTTTGGTTGATGCAAGATTTCTCTCACACCCTAGATGCTCCTGCATCAGACACCCAGGGTAGGAAATTTTTTATGAATATGGATTCACAAAATGGAGTTGAGTGGCAGTACCATCCTTTCAGACTGCAATCAATCCTCAGCCAACCCCATTGTTGAAATTGGTACCTACAATTGCTTCTTGTTTCTCCTCTTCCAACACTTGGCTAGAAAAAGAAATCTCATCATCTACAAACTTTATTCTTTACTTCTCTTCCTTGATGTGGAATCAACTCCACCATAAACTGACCACCTCCTCCAAATGTATCTCTTGTTCACCTCTAATCTTATGGGATTCAGCTTACCATAGTCTGTCCACCTCCACCAATTTTCACTTGCACTTAACTCTACAACACCATACAAATCCTTCTTTGCATACCAATCATCCCTAACAAACTCTAACTGAACCATCTCATATACATTCACTAACTCATCCATCTTAAAGTGAAAATCATATTTCTTAAATTCATTAAGAAAATATTTTACCTTCTCATCACTTGTTGCAACTTCAACTTCATTCTATTCCTTCACACCTTTACTAAGACATGCAACTATATCACTTTATTGTCCTATAACCAATCCATCATACTCTTTTCCCACTACTGCAATCCTTTCATTCATACAAAACACAATCATATCTTCATCACAAAAAATTAAAAGATTATGCATTACTTCATTCTTTGGTATTGCTACATCCACTTTTTCATCATCACACTTGGGTACAACTTTGTACTCCTCTTTCTTTATGCCTTCTAAAAGACATTTTTCAACTACAATCACTTCTTCCTCCGCATCCACACCAATGTTAGTATTATAATCAAAGGACTCTTCCTTTTCTCCCTACACCAAACTGTCAGCCATACCAATCTCCTTATCACATAAGAAGTCATCAACTGATGCCAAGGGAAGATTACCAAACAACTCAACATTCTTCCCCTCTTTTCCTTCCTTACTTTCATCTGTAGTGTTTTCATCCACAAGTACACTCATTTATGAAACATCTTCTTCTACATTAATCTTATCATACTCAGACAAATGAAAACTTAAAAAAAAAATTATAATTTACCTCTTTCTTCTCCATCAGAACCTTCACTATACCTGTCTTGGGTGTAATCCACACTTCTACAACTTCTTTCTTGCCTTCAACATAATACACCACTATTTTGTATGCCCTTAAAAGAACATATTGTGGTTTCACCCTTCACCTCATGTTCCTTCATTGCAACCCTTGAATGGATTTATTGCTACAATGACTTTGTCTATTTCTACATGTTGATCATTATTGGAACATACACCAAAATATGGGTGAACCTCATTAACTTTTGTTGCAACTTTCATTATTGCACTTTTTCCTTCATTATCACTCTTCATGTCATTCCAACAAAAACAAAATTTGGTTCCAAAATCTAATTTTTTTTACCTTCCCATACCTAGCTATTCCATTCATATTATGCAAACTAGAATTTTCTATGCATTCAAAGGATGCAAGTTTTACCTTTTCTTTAACTACTACTACTTGGGTTTCCTCTTCTTCAAGGTCCTCCATTGCTCTCCATTTTTCTATGGTTGCTACCACCTCTATATTATCATCCTTCATGTCTTCTAATAGACATACCTCATCTTTAGGCTCAGGTTCCTCAATTTTTTTGTACTCATCCTCTTCCTTTGTGTCACATGCATGACACTTTGGTGCATCCTCTTTCTTTCCTACAGTCAAAACATCATTAGAAGGATAATAAAAATTACCTCCAACTCTTGTCTTCTCTTGTTTCCTCCTTTCAATCTCGTCCCTCAATTCATTTATTTGTTGTTGCAACTCTATCATTTCTCTTTCTTTGATCTTCCTAAATCTCTCTCTGATTTCCTCTAGTCTGGGAATCCTTAGAATCCATCCAATGAAAAAATTATTTTTACTCTTCCTCTTCTCCACTTTCAAGGCCTCACAAAGCTGTAACAACACAAACCTTCAACCTTCAGGTTTCACAAATGTAAACTGCCTCCTTCGATGATCTGTTTACAACTAAGGGAACCTCATTCCTTCACTCCATTGAAAATATCTTCTTGCAAGTTACACATCCATCTATAAGAAAGATCTACACACTCTAAGTGCCTTAACACCAAAATTCTTCAAACCCTCAGGTTTTGTAAACTGCCTCACGTTTGGTGATCTGTTTACAAATATTCAACACATTTAGATGCTCTTGCAAATCCACACTCTCAATGCTTTAAGAAAAAGCTTCAAACCCTCAAGATTTTCATATGTGAACTACCTCACATTCGGTAATCTGTTCACACCCACAAGAACCTTAGTTCATCTCTCACATACATCTGCAAGAAAATTTTACACACACTCCAACCCTTAGATCCTAGTGCAAATTTCCTCATGTTCGGTGCTCTTCCTACACACTCAAGAACTCCTACTCTCATACCATTGACGAAGGTTACTCCCCTTATAAAATAAAACTCACCACAACAACAAAGATTTGTACAACAAAAATGCAATTGAAAAGAAAATATTTTATTACTGAAATGGCATTTAACATTGCATGCCATCATATGGGCTTTGATTACAATAATCTACAACTCCATGGATCAAATCTATCAATGCACTGCTTCTTGCCTTCTGCCAATCCTCCAAGCCCTAGTCTCTCTCAAGCCTTGTCGTCTTCTATAAGTGACTCTCTCTACCTTTCTATCGTTAAACTTCTTCACACCCACACTTCTAGATCATTGGCTCTCTTCTCACTAACTAGCAATTTTCTCCTTCTTATTTTTGATCAGATCATATTTATTTATCTCTATCTTCACCAACAAGCCTTCTCCTTCACTGTAATGTCATCCAGATTCATTGTATTTCCTATTTTTAGCAAATGACCATCTAGGGTTTCTTCTCCATTTGATGTATTTACTAGTAATCTAATTTTCATTTAATTCTTTTACTCTTATTGCCTTAGTACCACCTCCATCACCCAACCAATAATTAGGAATGGTTATCTCATTATTTGCACTATCATCTCCTGCATGCTATTGATCACCACATTCGTGCCTTAACCACCTTACTTTGAATCATCGTACCAAGCTATCAAAAACACATTACATTATTAGGCTAAGACAAATTCAATTCTCATTGATATTGATCTCTCTTACCGATACCTCATCACCATCCTCATCACCATTCATAATTTGCAACAATGATATAAATTGACCTATCAAACAATCACATTCCATCATCTTTCCATCCATCTCATCACCATTTCCCCATCAAGTCCCACAAAAGCCATTTCCAAAATGCATTGTTTCAAGGGGACACCAAAACAACTTCTTCCTATATTTGAAGGTCTCCTCGACATAGCTTTGTCGAAATGTCATTTGGACTATTATTTTCATTCCACCGATACCCATATGTCCCACCGATGAAGAAAATCATGACATCCACCATTTAATCCTTTGTTTCCACTTGTCAGTCATGGAATCATCTCCCTTTGTCATCATTACTTAGCCTAGTCCCACTTTATCAACATGTTGAAGAGACTTCAAAGCAACTCACACTGATATCCCAAATTCTCGATGAAAAAGATTTGTCTAACACTGCTAGAGTGTCAAACAAACTCCATAAGACATCCCACTAATACACACCTATCTTCTCGACAAGAAGCAAAATCAGAATGTTGAAGGAACTTCATTAATTCATCCTGTCAATATATGCATCTCCCTTCAATGAGAATCCATAGAAAATCATTTACCGCTACCAGCACCTTCCATTATCGCCATGTTGGAGAGACACAAAAAAAATTCTCTTTGAAATCTCCATATCCCACCAATGAGCCAATTCATCGAATTCCAAAACATAGGTTATCATGGGTTAGAGTTCGCTCCTTCCTCATACTATCTACCACTTTATGAGTAAGGAGTAAACCCTATCCTTGACTCATGAATCCCAAACTATCTATTATTTTCTTGTGTCATAGTTTCACTATGTCTCATATATTCCTAGCAATAAAGTGAGCCTTAACACTAAGTGTTGATGTCTCCCATTCATAACATGGACTAAGAAACCAATCCAAAGTCTTAAACTAGAACAGCCTAATCTAAAAGTGATTCTCTTTATTCATTCCTTCTTTGGCATGATATAAGTTGTAAGACCGAGGCCCAAAGCCTGAACTTTTGTACATCTTCAAAACATATCTCCATTCTCTTGCTCAACAAATTCTAGCCAATTTAGTCCTTATTCCAAAAGAAACAACACTACTAGTTTTGGTTGATGCAGGATTTCTCTCACACCCTGGATGCTCCTACATCAATATCATATGTAGTCTTTGGAGGAAGGCCCCATTTCTTGTGAAGCTCATCCTTGTGTTTTTCAAAATTCTCTTCTTCACACTTATATAATTTATCCAATATCTCATCATATGTTTCAAATCTCTTAGCAGTTGTATCTTTTGGCTTCTTAAGCAGGATATCCACATATCCTCATACATATTCAGGTATAAGGTAATGCAAGAATCCATGTGGTTCTGGGTTCTACTACTTCCATGTAATAATGATCCTTATTTATTATGAATGTTACTTCTTATGTTTCCAAACCGAATCTAATGGTATATGAAAGGAAAGGAAAGTGTAGAATATGCCTTCCTAATGCTAAAATTCAGGAGAGAGATACAAGAAAACTTTACAAAACATTTAAGATACACATATGAGAAATAAAATAGACAACAAAACATGAACACTAGATTTATGTGGGAAAACCCTTACAGGAAAAAATCCACAAACCAAAGCAGAGATCTCTTGTATTATAGTAAAATGAATATTACATACAAGTTCCAGAGCTATGCTCTTTTAGTTGTTTATTCATAGAATGAATATGAAAAAAAATCATTATAATTGCTTCAATCAACACACACAATACAATGCACTATGACATTCTATACAAACTTCTCAAGTGTCACCGGAAACCTGATGTTTCATCTTCCATACCGAACTGAACAATTATTGCCACTTCTATGAAGTTCTTTTGTGTTAGCAAATGGAATGGCTCTTGACACATATACTTAAATGATGACTCCAAGCCCATATTTAGCACCAATTGAAATTCGCTAACAGCTCTAAAAAGATCACAATCATTTTAGTGACTTTTCTCTAAATTTTATCGAGGTACAAATCTCTCATTAAATCTTAAATGAATTGTTTTATTCTAATGTAAGGGGTGTGCTTTTAATCAAAAAGAAAAAAAGGTGACAAACACTAGTCCATAAATATGAAGCTAGTGTGAATGACATAAACCAAAACCACAAACTATCAATACAAAGATTGAGAATTCATGATCATCCAACTCAAGAGATAAATCAAATTGTAATAAATGAAGAAATGTAGCTTATCTTTCAAAGAAGATACAACTACATCATATGCATAATTCCTAGATCAACATACCAAACCATCCAATTCATAACACATATTATAAATCATCACAGTCTAAATGAAATGTTTATTCCTTCTCGATAACACCCCCAGGTGTATCCAAAAAGGGCCTCCCTTTTGTCCTTTACAATTTCAAATTTATAACATAACTAATGCAACTAGATGGGAATTGAAGCCATTAGTAACCAACAACTTCTTGTATTCCTAACGTTTATTGGGGAATTGGTTAGAATAATTTAATTTAGCAGAGGAATAAATATTGGAAAAGAAAACTAATCATGATCCAACTATCAATGCAACGTATAGGGATATCAAGTGGTGGCACATGTGTGCTACTTGATGGGAAATTGTAATTCAAAGCAATGCAATCCAACCATAAATGGGAATCAAATTAAAATCTTATCAAGCTCACAAGAATGCACCCATATCTAGCCAAAACTCTATAAATTCAACTAGCATCACCTTTCTTTTGCAATCAGTTGCATCCAATATGGCGAGTTCTCAGAGTGATGGTAATTCTGCCAATGACTACATCATTTTGGAGGAAATTGAGTGCAATCCATTGTTTAGGAACACCTCATACCAACTAAAAGAAGTCTTCATAGTACAGAGTGAGGTGGAGGAAGAAGTGCTCCAGAGCATCCTTGGTGAGGCATTCCTGGGCCAGGCTCATATGCATAACACAACTATGCTTGAGCGCTTTATCTATATAGTCATCAGGGCTTCTGGTCATCATGACTTGAGCGTGAGAACACTAGAGCGCCTGGTGAAACCAGAGTTTCATCATAACGTTAAGATGTGAATTAATGGGCTCATCCACTATCCTCGAAATGGATTAATATCTAACGCTATCTACATTGTGTCAGCTCTTCAAGATGAGACTCTAGAGGATGCCATGGCTCTTCTGTGCACAAGAGTGGTAAGGAATGGTATGGGAATTTTTGCACAATTCCTCCATTCACACAAGAATTTTCTTTCATCAGCTCAATTCGAATGCCTGCAAGTTGTCACTAAGGGAATTCGTGTCCTAATGTTTGCTTTGTGTACCTAAGAAGAAATACCCCTTTGTCCTTTTTTTCCATGACTTGAATTTTGTAGTCGAAGTAGGTGGTTTTTGGTAATGCCAGTGTAATGTAAGAACATTTATATATAAATAAAATATCTATTTTGATATCACTGTGTCTTTACATGCATGGATTCATTGGTTTCTTGTTCATATCATGCTTGAAAATGTTGGTTTCTTTTTTGTATAATGCATTAGTTAAATGAATAGGCTTACTACTATTACGTTAGTCACCAACAATATTCTAGGTGGAAAAATGGTTGGTTCACACAACTTGATAAAACCCCACCTAGGTTTGAGATAGCCTAAAGAATGCCACTTGAGGTATGATTTACATGTGAATTTTCTATGGTTCTGACATACGACAACTCATCAATCAAGTTATTAATATTCGTACATCCAATCCTTGGAAAGAAAAGTTCAAAACGGTGAGAAAACATTGCCTAGTGAGAAACAAACAACGCAAGTTGTAGAATGAAAGGTTTGACAAACAAACAAAAAACCCCACTCAGGTTTGAGGAGAATAAAAAAAGGTCGCCCGAACATAAGTTTGAGTATCAGACTTAGGTAGAAAGAAAAGATAGAAACAACAAGAGAAGTTAGGGAGAACTTTTATGGGTAACAATGGCTCTGACCGGGGATGAGGACTGTAAAGGACGAAGCAAGGAATCCATAATCTCAAGCATGGACTAGTCCTTTCCATTGGGCACAAATTCAACAAGAAGGACACCAAATAGAAATCAAAAAATGAATACACCAAAATGCATATTTACAAGGTAGGACTAACCTACCAGATGGTTATTCAAGAAAAGCATTTGTTTATTTTTTGAAAAGTAAATCAAAAGTGTTTAGTTGGTTTAAGGAATTTAAGAACCTTGTAGAATATTAGACTGGAAGAAAAATAAAATGTTTAAGGACTGATAATGGTGGTAAATTTTTTTATGATGATTTCGAGAGGTACTTTAAAGATCATGGGATTAAAAGACATAAAACTACACCTTACACTCTGCAACAAAATGGAGTTGCAGAAAGGTTCAATAGGATAGTGATGGAAAGAGAATGAAGTATGCTGAGCAGCGTTGGCTTGGAGGAGAAATTTTGGGCTGAGGTAGTTGCTACAGTATGTTACTTGATAAACCGTTCCCCTAATTTTTCTCTTGTTGAGAAAACACCTTTGGAAGCATGGTCTAGTAAGAAGCCCTCTCTGAGACACATTCAAGTCTTTGGCTATGAGGCATATGCACATGTGTCGTATGAGAAAAGGTCTAAATTGGAGAACAAGGTTGTCAAAAGTATTCTTCTAACAATGATTCTTCTCATAGTGATGCAAATGCCTTCATTGCAGCCTTGGCTACACAAGCATCAGATGATGTTTGGCTAATTGATTGTGGAGCATCTTTCCACATGACATCTCATAGAGACTGGTTTACGAAGTATGAAGAATACGATGGTGGAAAGGTGTACTTGGCAAGTGATTCAACTTTGGAAATTGTTCGTTGTGGAAGAGTCAGAATTCAATTCCTTGGTGGAAGAGGGAAGGGAATTAAAGATGTAATGCATATACCAGGTCTGGATCGAAACTTACTTTCTGTTAGTAAGCTGAATGATATTGGAGTGTAAGTCATGTTCTCTAGAAATGGCTACAAGATGACTAGAGGCTCAATGGTGCTAGCAAGGGGTGCTCATATTGGTACCCTATACAAGCTGGATGCACATGTTGTTCAATGCAACAGTATCTCTATAAAGTCACAAAAGGCTACTCATAGAGGAAAAGAGGGAAATGTTCCTAATTGTATAAATTCTATGGAAGTTAAACTTTCAGTAGAAAAGACTATGCTTTGGCATCATAGAAAAATGTTTAAAAACCTTGAAGAACAAAAACCTGGTTGAGGGGCTTGAAGATTGTACCCTTGATTTTGAATTATGTGAACACTGTATATATGGAAAACAACACTGTGTTTCATTTTATTCCAGTCCTCATAAATCTTCTGGTTTGCTAGATTAAATTCATTCTGATGTATTTGGTCCAGTGAATGTTCCTTCTTTGTCTAAGTCAAGGTACTATGTATCGTTTATTGATGATTATTCAAGAAGAGCATTTGTTTATTTTCTGAAAAGTAAATCAGAAGTATTCAGTCGGTTTAAGGAATTTAAGAACCTTGTAGAAAATTAGACTGGAAGAAAAATAAAATGTTTAAGGACTGATAATGGTAGTGAATTTTGTTCTGATGATTTCGAGAGGTATTGTAAAGACCATGGGATTAAAAGACATAAGACTACACCTTATACACCACAACAAAATGGAGTTGCAGAAAGGTTCAATAGGACAGTGATGGAGAAAGCACGAAGCATGCTGAGTAGTGCTGGCTTGGAGGAGAAGTTCTGGGCTGAGGCTGTTGCTACTGCTTGTTACTTGATTAATCGTTCTCCAAATTATGCTTTTGTTGAGAAAACACCTTTGGAAGCGTGGTCTGGTAAGAAGCCCTCTCTGAGACACATTCGTGTTTTTGGTTGTGAGGCATATGCACATGTGTAGTATGAGAAAAGATCTAAATTGGAGAACACGACTGTTAAATGTATTTTTATTGGCTATAGTGCTGACATAAAATGATACAAGCTTTGGAATCCTGATACGGAGAAGGTTCTGTATAGTAGAAGTGTAATCTTTCGTGAGCTGAAGCCTTCTACCTTGGATCTATAGTCAGAGATAAAGTCATAAAACAAGAAGGATGTAGTTGAAATTCCTCCTACACCAGAGAAAGATGAATTGAACATTCAAAATGTACCTGAAACTGAGGAGAGCTCAAATAGTTCTAAAATTTTTGAAGAAGAAGAAGAACCTCAACCTGAGCAAGTGAGGAGGTTAACTCATGAAAGAAATCAACCTAATAGGTATGGGTTTTCTTTGATAGATTCTACTTATGCCTATGCTTTAATTTCTAGCACTGATGAGCCTAGGACTGTGAAAGAGGCATTTAGAAAGTTTGATTTAGACTCTTGGTTGGAAGCCATGAATGAAGAAATGGCATTATTACAAAAGAATGAAGCTTGGAGTTTGGTGCCCTTACCTAAAGGTAGAAAAGTTGTTGGCTACAAATGGGTATTTAAAAAGAAGATTGGTCTGGATGGCAGTGTGGAAAAATATAAGGCGAGGTTGGTTGCGAAAGGTTATTCCCAGGTAGAGGGAATTGATTATGGGGAAATTTTTTCTCCTGTAGCTAAGTTGACATCTATCAGATTTATTTTGTCATTTGCAGCAACGTATGACTTAGAGGTCGAACAGATGGATGTGAAGACATCATTTCTTCATGGTGATCTTGAAGAAGAGATTTACATGTCCCAACCTGAACACTTTGGGGAGAAAGGTAAAGAGAAACTGGTTTGCAGGTTAAAGAAGTCTCTGTATGGGTTAAAACAGTCACCTAGAATGTGGTACCAGAAATTTGATACTTTTGTATTGTCTTTGGGATTTCTAAGATCAAAATCTGATGATTATGTCTATTACAAAGCTGAAAGTGATCAAGTTCTTATTATTTCTCTCTATGTTGATGATATGTTGTTCATAGGCAATAGTAAGTTAATGATTTATGATCTTAAGTCTCAGTTGTTTGCAAAGTTTGAAATGAAAGATCGTGGTGCAACAAGGTATATTCTGGGAATAGAAATAACCAGGGACAGGAATAGTAAAAAAATTTGGCTCAGTTAGAGGAAGTATGTTAAGACTGCTCTAGAGAGATTTTGTATGAATGATTACAAGTAGCTAGTTGTTCCATTTTTGTAGGGAATGAAGCTATTTGTTGAATACTGTCCAAAATCTCCCACTGAGATGGAGGACATGACTAGTGTACCTTATGATAGTGTGGTTGGCAGTCTTATGTATGTAGTGGTTTGTACAAGGCCAGACATTTCCCAAGTAGTAGGAGTACTTAGTCAGTTTATGGCTAATCCTGGAAGACACATTAGGATGTTGTAAAGAGAGTATTCAGAAATTTGAAGGGCACTTCTGAATATGCTTTATGTTATCATGGAAAATTGGTTGAATCACAGAGGACTCTCAGTATTTGAGGCTATGTGGATTCTAATTGGGCAGGGGAAATAGACAGCAGAAGATCCACCAGTGGATATACTTGCATGTTGAATGGTGGTGTAGTGAGTTGGATGAGTAACCAGTAGGTTGTAGTCGCTTTGTCCACTACAAAGGTAGAATACATGGCAGAAAAATAGGTCTCTAAAGAAGTAATCTGGTTAAAACATTTGTGTTCTAACATTGGTTTTGATGCAAGGAAAATAACAATTTATTGTGATAGTCAGAGTGCTATCTTTTTGGCAAAGAATCCTACTTTCCATGCCAGGACGAATCATATAGATGTACAATATCATTTTGTACAGGATATGGTGGAGGATGGAAAGGTCTCATTAGAAAAAGTGGATACTCTGGAGAATGTTACAGATGCATTGACGAAGCCAGTGAGCACAAAGAAGTTAAGGTGGTGTGCCAGTTCAATGGATCTTAGTGCCCATGAATGTCAGTAGTTTTGTTGTGATCTTCATCAAGTGGGAGATTGTTCAAAATATGTGTCTTAATCTCATAGGGTGAAACCTTTGAAAGAGCCAAGTTGGTGTTACATCCATATTGTCTAGCCAACTAGCAGCTTTGGAACCTTATGAAATGTTCAGGTTGCCGAGACCTTGTTGATGTCTTGCAAATGGAGCCTATCGTTGTGACATGTTTGATTGTTGTGACAGTTTCTATCTCTCACTGCTCAGGGAGATCTCTGGTTGACAGTTTAGTTTCTATGATGGTCGGAGAGACTCATGGCGATTGGTATCATCGAAGTAACTCAAATACTTCAGTATGAAGTCTTATCGAGATGGTATGTCTCACCA
The DNA here is from genome assembly GCA_007258455.2 of Sequoia sempervirens. Classification (NCBI taxonomy): domain Eukaryota; kingdom Viridiplantae; phylum Streptophyta; class Pinopsida; order Cupressales; family Cupressaceae; genus Sequoia; species Sequoia sempervirens. The sequence continues at coordinate 315,794,662 of VDFB02000008.1, forward strand.
ACAGGGTGTTACACTTGGTGTCTTCATGGTAACACAAAGGCATCGGTGTGAACTCTTGGTGATGGGTGTTGGTCTCATCGATGATGTGGGATAGTCTATTGTCAGTATGACTCCTAGCGATTGTTTGATCTCGGGGTGACTTGAAGACTTCGGCAAGAACTCTTAATGATTGTGGTAAGTCTTGTCGATGGTTGTTTGCCTGGTATAACTAGAAGGCTCAGTGTGATCTCTTGGTGAGTAGCGATAGTCTCGCCGATGGAAATGCTAAGGTCATTGTGACTTGTGAACATCAGTATGACTCTCGCCGATAGCTGAACTCTTGTTGATAGATCTTCACAAGGTGGATTTGCATTTTGTATAACGTCTTGCCGATGGGGTTGACTCTTGGTGATAACTACAATCATTCTTGTGGCATTGGAGAGACATGGTTAGTGTCTCACCGACATGCAAATACAGGTTAAACACCTTTGACCGAGTGATGACTATCCTACGTGGTGAGTCTATGATCAATTATAGAAGTAGAATGGGAACCTCTAGCAGTTGGACTATTGCAGTCGTTACTGAGAGGAAGATCGACAGACCATGGGTGTCATGGATATACTCAAGAAATGCAGATGTTGTTCGGTTCTATGGTTGGATGAACAGTTGGATGATCAGTTCGATGAGTAATCAGTGAATGTAATTATGAGTGTATTGTATCTTGAATTTTCTATACAAGGTTGGTCTATGATTATGCTATTTTAAATTGAAATCAGAGAGAGTGAAGCATGTATTCTATATGTAATTTTTGTTATTGTAATACAAAGGGGTTTTTCTTGGTGTGGTGGGTTTTCCTCCCGTAAGGGTTTTCCCACGTAAATCAGGTGTTCATCTGTGTATGTTTATTTCTTTGTTTTTGTTATTGCTTTCAAGTGTATCTTAATTGGTCTATAATTGAAAATTTAAAAGTATCTTTGCATTCATCCCTGAGGTTTTGACGTTAGAAGAGTTGTTTCCGCACCTTAGATTTCCTTACAAGTGGTATAAGAGCCTGACCAGTTGTGTTATCCTTGTGGGTACATTGGGTTGTGCCAATTTCTGTTCAGTGGGAGTCTTGTAGAAGTTTGGTAATTCAAATTACAGGTTAAGATGGAAAGTACATTAGGAAAGATTGAAATTGAGAAATTTAGTGGCAACAATTTTGATTTGTGGAAACTTAAAATGGAAGATCTATTGGTTGATCATGATCTTTGGATTTATGTGTCTGGAACGAAGCCTACATGCATAAGAAAGAGGATTGGGACCTTGCAGATGGAAAATCAAAGGGTCTGATAAGGCTCTATTTAGCAGACTCTATTCTTCTGAATTTTCATGAAGAAAAGACTGCATCTTCCTTATGGAAAAGATTGGCAGCTATTTATCAGGGAAAGTCCTTGGTGAATAAATTGTTCTTGAGGAAGAAGTACTCTTTTAGAATGCAGGAAGGAGGGTATGTTGTTGATCATTTGAACACATTGAACATGTTGATTGCACAGTTAACATCTGTGGGTGTGAAGATTGATGAAGAGGATTGTTGTATGCTATTATTATGTTCTTTGCCAGATTCTTGGGATCACCTAGTGATGGCTATTGGGAGTATGACATCCACTTTTAAGATGGAATATGTTGTTGCTTCTTTGTTATTAGAAGAGATGAGAAGGAAATCTTCTGAGATGGTGAAGGAGGCTCTTGCTGTTAGAGGTAGATCGAAAGAAAAAGGCAAGAAGGACAATAAGTCCAAATCCAAATTAGAGGGGAGATCAAAGTCTCCTGCCAAGAAGTCCAAGGTGAAGTGCTGGAATTGTGGGCAACTTGGTCATGTCCAAAAGGATTGTAAAGAGGATAAAAAGAAGAAGTATTCTTCCGACAATGATTCTTCTCAGAGTGATTCATACGCCTTCATTGCAGCCTTGGCTACACAGGCATCAGATGATGTCTAGTTGATTGATTCTGGAGCATCTTTCCACATGACATCTCATAGAGACTAGTTCACAAAGTATGAAAAATACAATGGTGGAAAGGTGTATTTGGCAAGTGATTCATCTTTGGAAATAGTTGGCCATGGAAGAGTTCCCTGATGGAAGAGTGAAGGGAATTAATGATGTAATGCATATACCAGGTCTGGCTCAAAACTTACTTTCTGTTAGTATGTTGAATGATATTGGAGTGCAAGTCACATTCTCTGGAAATGGTTGTTAGATGACTAGAGGCTCTATGGTGCTAGCAAGAGGTGCTTGTGTTGGTACCTTGTATAAGTTGGATGCACATGTTGTTCAATGCAATAGTGTCTCTACCAAGTCACATGAAGCTACTCATAGGGGAAAAGAGGAAGAAATTCCTGATAGTGTAAACTATATGGAAGTTAAACTTCGAGCAGAAAAGAAAATGCTCTGGCATCATAGGCTAGGCCACATTGGTGAGAAAGGTTTAAAAAACTTGAAGAATAAAAACCTGGTTGACGGGCTTGAAGATTGTAACCTCAAATTTGAGTTTTATGAAAATTGTATATATGGTAAACATCACCGTGTTTCATTTTATTCCAATCCTCACAAATCTTCTAGTTTGTTTGATTATATACATTATGATGTTTTTGGTCTAGTGAATGTTCCTTCTTTATCTAAGTCAAGGTACTATGTATCGTTCATTGACGATTATTAGAGAAGAGCATTTGTTTATTTTTTGAAAATTAAATTAGAAGTGTTCAGTCATTTTAAGGAATTTAAGAACCTTGTAGAAAATCAAACTGGAAGAAAAATAAAATGTTTAAGGACTGATAATGGCTGTGAATTTTTTTTTGATGATTTTGAGAGGTACTGTAATGATCATTGGATTAAAAGACATTAAACTACACCTTACACTCCGCAACAAAATGGAGCTGCAGAAAGGTTCAATAGGACAGTGATGGAAAGAGCACGAAGTATGCTGAGCAGTGCTAGCTTGGAGGAGAAGTTCTGGGCTGAGGTAGTTGCTATAGCATGCTACTTGATAAATCATTCTCCTAATTCTGCTCTTGTTGAGAAAACACCTTTGGAAGCATGGTTTGGTAAGAAGCCCTCTCTGAGACACATTCAAGTCTTTGGTTGTGAGGCATATGCACATGTGTCGTATGAGAAAAGATCTAAATTGGAGAACAAGGATGTCAAATGTATTTTTATTGGTTATAGTGCTGGCATAAAAGGATACAAGTTTTGGAATCTTGATATGGAGAAGGTTCTATACAGTAGAAGTGTTATCTTTCATGAGTTGAAGCCTTCTACCTTGGATCTGCAGTCAGAGACAAAATCATAAAAAAAAAGGATGTAGTTGAAATTCCTCCGACACCAGATAAAAAGGAATTGAAAATTCAAAATGTACCTAAAAAATGAGGAGAGATCAAGTAGTTATGAGAGTTCTGATGAAGAACAACCTCAACCTCAAAGAGTGAGGAGGTCAAATCATGAAAGAAAGCAACCTGATAGGTATGGGTTTTCTTTGATAGATTCTACTTGTGCCTATGCTTTACTTTCTAGCACTAATGAGCCTAGGACTGTGAAAGAGGCATTTAGAATGTCTGATTCAAACTCTTGGTTGGAAGCCATGAATGAAGAAATGGCATCATTAGAAAAGAATGATACTTGGAGTTTGGTTCCTTTGTCTAAAGGTAGAAAAGTTGTGGGCTACAAATGGGTATTTAAAAAGAAAATAGGTCTGGATGGCAGTGTGGAAAAATATAAGGCGAGGTTGGTTGCGAAGGGTTATTCCCAAGTAGAGGGAATTGATTATGGATAAATTTTTTCCCATTTGGCTAAGTTGATGTCCATTAGATTTCTTTTGTCACTTGCAACAGCGTATGACTTAGAGGTCGAACAGATGGATGTGAAGACAACATTTCTTCATGGTGATCTTGAAGAAAAAATTTATATGTCCCAGCCTAAGCACTTTGTGGAGAAAGGTAAAGAAAAACTAGTTTGCAAGTTAAAAAAAATCTCCGTATGGTTTAAAGCAGTCTCCTAGAATGTGGTACCAGAAGTTTGACACATTTTTTTGTCATTGGGATTTGTAAGATCAAAATTTGATCATTGTGTGTATTACAAAGCTGAAAGTGATCAAGTTCTTATTATTGCTCTCTATGTTGATGATATGTTGTTCATAGGCAATAGTAAGTTAATGATTTCTGATCTTAAGTCTTAGTTGTCTACAAAGGTCAAAATGAAAGATCTTGGTGCAACAAGGTATATTCTGGTAATGGAAATAACCAGGGACAAGAATAGTAGAAAAATTTGGCTTAGTCAGAGTAAGTATGTTAAGACTGTTCTAGAGAGATTTTTTATGAATGATTTCAAGCAGCTAGTTGTTCCAGTTTTGTAGGGAACAAAGCTATCTGTTGAAGACTGTCCAAAATCACCCACTAAGATGGAGGACATGACTAGTGTACCTTATGCTAATGCGGTTGGCAGTCTTATGTATGCAATGGTTTGTACAAGGCCAGACATTGCCCAAGCAGTGGGAATACTTAGTCTATTTATTGCTAATCCTGGAAGGACATATTGGGATGTTGTGAAGAGAGTATTTAGATATTTGAAGGGCACTTCTAAATATGCTTTGTGTTACCATGGGAACTTGGTTGAATCAAAAAGGACTCTTAGTATTCAAGGCTATGTGGATTCTGATTGGGTAGGGGACATAGACAACAGAAGATCCACCAGTCGATATACTTTCATGTTGAATGGTGGTGTAGTGAGTTGGATGAGTAAGCGGTAGGCTGTAGTCGCTTTGTCCACTACAGAGGCATAATACATGGCAGCAACATAGGCTTGTAAAGAAGCAATCTAGTTAAAACGTTTGTGTTCTAACATTGGTTTTGATGTAGGGAAAATAACAATTTATTGTGACAGTCAAAGTGCTATCTATTTGGCAAATAATCCTACTTTCCATACCAAGATGAAACATATAGATGTATAGTATCATTTTGTACAAGATATGGTGGAGGATGGAAAGGTCTCATTAGAAAAAGTGGATACTCTGGAGAATGTTGTAGATGCATTGACTAAGCCAGTGAGCATAGAAAATTTTAGGTAGTGTGCGATTTTGATGGGTCTTCGTGCCCATGAATGTCAGTAGTTTTGTTGTGATCTTCATCAAGTGGGAGATTGTTGGAAATATGTATATCAATCTCACAGGATGAAACCTCTGAAAGAGCCAAGTCAGTGTGACATCCATATTGTCTAGCTGACTAGCAGCTTTGGAACCTTATGAAATGTTCAGGTTGTCGAGACCTTGTTGATGTCTTGCCGAATGGAGCCTGTCACTATGACATGTTGATCACTGTGATAGTTTCTATCTCTCACTATTTGGGGAGATCTCTGGTTGACAGTTTAGTTTTTATGATGGTCGAAGAGACTCATGGTGATTGGTGTCATCAGAGTAACTCAAATTCTTTGGTATGAAGTCTTATCGAGATGGTATTTCTTGCCGACAGGGTGTTACACTTGGAGTCTTCGCGGTAACACAAAGGCATCGATGTGAACTCTTGGCAATGGGTGTTGGTTTCACTGATGCTATGGGATAGTCTATTGTCGGTATGACTCCTGGCGACTGTTTGATCACAGGGTGACTTGAAGACTTTGGTAAGAACTCTCAGCAATAGCGGTAAGTCTTCCATATGGTTGTTTGCTCGATATGACTGCAAGGCTTGGTGTGATCTCTTGGCAGGTAGTGATAGTCTCACCAATGGAAATGTTGAGGTTGATGTGACTTGTGAACATCGGTATGACTCTCACCAATAGCTGAAATCTTGTCGATAGATCTTCACAAGGTGGATTTGCATTCAGTATAACATCTTGCCAATGGGGTTGACTCTTGGCGATAACTACAATCGTTCTTGTGGCATTAGGGAGACATGGTTAGTGTCTCACTGACATGTGAATATAGGTTGAATGACTTTGAACGAGTGATGACTATCCTACATGGTGAGTCTATGATCAATCAAAGAAGTAGAATGGGAACCTCTAGCAGTTGGACTGTTGCGGCAGTTACTAAGAGGAAGATCGATAAACCATGGGCGTCATGGATATAATTAGGAAATGTAGATGTTGTTTAGTTTGATGGTTGGATGAACAGTTGGATGATCAGTTTGATGAGTGATCAGTGAATGTAATTATGAGTGTATTGTATCTTGAATGTTCTATACAAGGTTCGTCTATGATTATGTTGTTGTAAATTGACATCAGAGAGAGTGAAGCTCGTCCTTTGTATGTAATTTTTATTACTGTAATATAAAGGGGTTTTTCTTGGTGTGGTGGGTTTATCTCTCGTAAGGGTTTTACCTTGTAAATCAGGTGTTCATCTGTGTATGTTTATTTCTCTATTTTTTTTATTGCCTTCAAGTGTATCTTAATTGGTCTATAATTGAAAATTTAAAAGTATCTCTGAATTCTTCCCTAAGGTTTTGAAGTTAGGAGAGTTTTTTCCGCACCTTAGCTTTCCTTATAGCCTCCACATATCCACTGAGTGTTCCTCGCAACAATTTCTTCCTTCACTCTTCTATTGGCTCCTGCCATGCTCCCACGTGTCGTCACTGTAGGCTATTCATAGTTGCTTCCCTTCACTTTTGAGTCGGGCCCCATCCGCGTGCCATGTAGCTTTCATTCACATAAAATTTTTGGTGGGTCCCACAATCAGCATCGGTAGTAAAGAATGCTACCACATGTCTTCCCAATGTAGGCTTTCATTGAAGGAAGGAAGAAATGAGCAACGGGCTATGACCTGCCGCCATGCATCTTCTCGATAGAAGTTCTACCAAAGGGAAGGATGGAGTGAGTAACAAGATGCGACATGTTGTTGCATGTTCTAACTTCCTCCATTGGAAAACGACACTTGTTTGCACGAGATTTTTCTAGACCACTACCATCATTCACAGAGGATGCCTCTGGTTGGGGAACGACTATATGCTATGGCCCAAAGCTTTTCTATTACAATGGTCAAGGGAAATCATTTCCACAGCCTTCATTGCTCAAGATATAGAATCCTTTATGTTACAAGCTTGTCAGGCGTGGGATTGCTAGCTATATATACTACTTCTTGCTTCAAAAAGGAGTTTAGAAGACACAGAAAAATAGGGAAATACACCAAGCCTTTTTTTATGTTTTTAGATTATTGTATGAGACTTTCAGACTGTGTCATTGTTTGGCCTTTGTATTTTTATTATGTTATTTGATAAAACATTAATACTGTTCCATTATTGTCCTGAATTATTCATTTGTAGAACTTCTATGATTTTACTGCAAGTTTGTTGGTTTAGATCATGTCTTTGACTCCTCTTTTCAGTGAATGTGTGTGAAAATTATTTTATGTTATTAGATGAATTGTTCAGATCTTTATCTTTGATTTCTGATATTCCAGAACATAGAAAACTACTAATCAAGCCCTTAAATTGAATCCCCAAAGATAGATTTACCATGCCTATATCTACCCCTTGGTGTATCACCTTAGTTACATCTTTATTTTTTATATCTGCTTCCTTTTCCCATTCCAAAACCCGAAGGTCACTCAATTTAGTGCAATTGGTCCCCCATTAACTGAGTTTCCCATAAAGGTTGTTACCTTGCCAATTTTTGGTATCAAGAATTTCTTTTTTTTGGCACACTAGTGGGACTACTTAAATGAATTTAAATTCAAAGAGGGTGTATGAGCCATTGGCCTATTACTAGGTCTCAAACAATGAATAATCTTCGATTGTTAGTGCACCATTAGGAATAGTACAAGCCACAACCGAACTAGTGAATGCTTCACTTCCTTTTCCCCTTCTGCTAGCCATGTTTCCCACTTCCAACAAAAATTATGTGGCATGGGTTGTTGAAAGTCCTTTTGTAGCATTAGTAGCACCCGCCATTTGGGCCCCTATTTTGTTCTTTGCTCTAAAATCCATACCTAAGTTCACCGAATATGGCTCAAGAACACCATCCAAACATATGCAAGATGTTGCGAATGTATGTCTGGTACATGGAGTTATAGACCAAAACATAGGGCTAAGGCTACTCACAGCCTCTTTTAGAGGTAAAGTGTTGGATTGGTAGCACACACTGCAAGCTAATACTATCGGTACTTGGGATCAACTTGTAGAGCCTTTCTATGAAATATTCTCTAACGATGGATACAGTTATTCACAATATAACTAGTTGGAGATCATAAAGCGGGCCCCATATGAAGCCATGACTGAGTTCAATGCTCAGTTTCACATAACCTGGAAAAGAATTCAGGTTGTAATTTTCCCATTGCTCGACTTAGCGTTCATGTTCTACTTGAAGTCCATAAATGCTGAAATTTCAATGATGATCCAGTCACTTGGTAGAACCACTCTACCATATGCATATAGTGTCATAGTTAAAGTAGAGAACAATTTGATAGACACTGGGAAGTTGTTGCCTCGACCTTCCATACCTATGTTTCTTGAGATATCAGTTCCCACCAAGGTGATTCCTTCTACTAGTGCATCTGCTCCTCCTCAATCCATGTATACGTACCCAGGAGCACCTTAGAATGTTGCTTCCACAACTGGTTCTTCAAAGGATGATATAAGCAATGTCAAAGAGATGTTGTGGGCTATGGCCAACGAGATAACTATTATCAAGCAGAACTAGGTTGTGCCTCCAGAGCCAACCTATCAGAATTATCAAGGCAGAAGGTCTTCTTACCAACATAACTAGTTTCAAGGAGGCACTCGTACAAATCCATAGGCACAAACAACAAATCAAATACTTTTGGCACCCACTCCGCTGCAGAGCACCAACCCAAGCTTGAGTAGAGAGCTAACTGTGGGGCAAAACAATTTAGTCGATGACACCAACCCCTGGTGCTTCCCTTGTGGCAACTCACATATGCCCCCAAAATTGCCTGTGTGACAATCTACAACAAAAGGTAGCAGAGCAGTGCAGTCAAGGCATGACTTCAAACCATGAAGGTTATGTATATGCCTCTTTGCAAATGGAAAATGTGGTGCTTACTGCACAAATGAAAGGGATGTCCCTAGAGCAAGAAACAAATATTTCTCCTGACCATATGCTCTTCTCATGGATGGAAGAATAAGATGTGGTGTTTTCCAATGATGCATCCACATCTAAAGCACCACAAGTATAATATGATTACAACATTCACTCAAAGAGGAGATTCACGGGCGAATCAGTCATTCCACAACTAGTCAATCCACAACCCAAAAGTGCTTCCAATCAGATGCCCAGTACCTTCACAGTGGCACAACAATATCCATCATGAAGGGAAATTCTTATAACAAGAGCTAAGGAGTAGAAGCCTCCAAACCCACCACCATTCAATGTGGTGGAACAATTGAAAAAATCATCCACCAATGTGTCTTTGTGGGATATCTTAGCTATTCCAGAATAGAAGACATTGCTACAGAAGGCTCTCTAGGAGGATCCAATCATTGAACCAAAAGAGGAATCACTCAAAGGAAAGGTTGTTGATCAATCACCTCCTACCAGAATTTTCACAAATAGTATAGAGGAAGCCCCTATTGAGGTTAAAGACAAGTTGAAATTGAAACCCTTCTTCCTAACCCTCATTGTGGGAGAGAAATTATTGCACAATGCCATAATTGACTCTGGTGCTAGCACTATAGTCATTCCCAAGAAGATAGTTGAAGCCCTAGGACTTAGCTATGAACCTTTAAAGAGGGGGTTTATGCAACTTGATAGGAACAAAGTAAAAATTATAGGTGTCATCAAAGACCTCCCCTTGACTTTGTTCTCCTGCCCTAATATCACAGTTTCACAAGATACTATGATCATAGATGTTCCCTCTATGTTTAGTCTTTTCCTATCCTAAGAATTCACTTCAAAAATAGGTGGATATTTGTCTTTGGATTGGTCACACTTGATCCTAAGGACCAAGCATGGAGATAAAACTAAAATAGTGTCTGAAGCTCTACATTTGAAACATGTGGCCGATGAAGCTATGATCAACTTTGAGGTTGTTCATACCTCTTTCACTAAAGAGGATACATATTGCACCAAGTTGCTAAAAGATGAAAAAGTGACCAGCGATCGGACCAATCAAGAAGAAGCTCTCTTGAGAAAATATATAGATGTTGACCCTTTTGAAAACTACCATGCTACCAGGCCAGGCACTTATGTCATCTATGATGAAGATCAAGTGCTTCTAAAGGTTGTGAAGGAACCTGAAAGTAACCAAGATTCAAAGCTATGGACACTCCACTTTGATGGAGCAAGATGCAAGGTGGGAACAAGATCCAGGATATGTTTGACATCTCCAACTGATGAAAAGACATTCTGATCTTTCCGCTTCCAGTTTGCTTGTTCGAAGAATGAAGCTGAATATGAAGGCCTAGTGCAAGGTTTAAGCCTTGTGGAGCAGATGGAAATTAAGCAATTAATGGTGTTTGGAGATTCCAAACTAGTGGTCAACTAAGTCTGAGGGGTTTCTGTAGCCAAGAATGTTCACATGAGATCCTACAGACGTAGAGTCTAGGAACTGATTGAGGGTTTCAAAGCCTTCAACATTCAGACAGTGCCCAAAGAACAAAGTGTTGATGCAGGTTGCATGGCCACAATCAGATTCCAGTTTGGTCCTGCTTCTGATCCATAAAAAACCAACACTTTGTATGAGTGATAGTCTGACCGGTGATCCAAGATAATGATCAGAGTTTTCAAGTATTTGACAGAAATGAACACATAACCTCATTCATCCAATAGTTAGGAGAGTTTGCTGATCAACTCCAACCAAAGATTGTTAAAGCCTATGACAAACAAATCATTCATCTAAGGTCTAATAAGCTTCTAAATGGGTGTGTCACTATCGAAAACCTATTTGATTGTGACGATGCAAGAAATGATGAAAGGAATTTTGTAGCAAACAAAAGCGACTATGTGGACCTTTAGGTCGGAGATGGAAGGAAGCTCAAAGTCAGGAAAGACGTTCCGCATCATGACAAAGAAAGGCTCATTAACTTCTGTGAGAAGTATGAACGAGTATTGGCCTAGTCGTATGATGACCTTAAGGGATACGATCCTGACATCATCCAACATACAATAGAGCTAACGGAAGATGTAAAACCAATCTGCCAAAAACAAAGGCTAGTGACCCCAAAGATCGAAGCCATGATGGCGCAAGAACTGACAAAACTAATCCAGTCTCAGATTGTCTTCTCGATCAAGCACAACACATGGGTATCCAACTTGGTTCCAGTCTAAAAGAAGAATAGGGACATATACTTATGTGTTGACTTTCAGGACTTGACTAGAGCATCCCTAAAAGACCATTATCCATTGCCTTCTATGGAGACAATCTTGCAAACAATGGCAAGTTCAGAAATGTTTTCTCTATTGGGTGGCTTATCCGGTTACAATTAGATCTGGGTTAAAGAAGATGACCAACACAAGACAACTTTCACTACCAAGTAGGGAACATTCGCATATGTGAAAATTCCTTTTGGCCTTTCAAATGCAAGAGCCACTTTCCAGTGGGCAATGCATATCACTTTCAACAAATTGATTAACAAGATTATCCTATTCTGTTTGGATGATCTGACTATTATCTCCAAATATAAGGATGATCATTTCAATCACCTTGAGATGGTCTTCAAAAAATTCTATGAGTTTGGGGTATCCCTGAACCTAAAAAAATGTGTCTTTCGAGTGATGCAATGAAAGCTATTGGGACACGTAGTGTCTAAAGAAGGAATTGCAATTGATCCCGAACAGGTGAAAGTAGTCAAAGAAATTCCCCTACCAGTCAACAAGAAAGGAGTTCAATCTTTGCTAGGGAAGGTAAATTTTGTAAGCAAATTCATTTTGGATTTTGTAGGAATAACTAGACCGATCACCCTGATACTAAAAAATGATCAATTATTCAAATGGACTAAAAAATCTAGAGAAGCTTTTGAGAAGGTTAAGGATGCTATTTCTTCATCTCCTATGCTGGTCAATCCATACCTATTGAAGGACTTCATAATGTATGTATTCAGTAGCAAGTCAAGCATTGCTATCGTCTTAACTCAAAAAGATGATGAAGGAAAGGGAGAACATCCAATAGCATTTCACTCTCAAAACCTAAAGGAATATGAGACGGACTACAAATTCATTGAGAGGAAAGCCTTTGGAATAGTTAAGGGACTCAATAAGTTCTAACACCTAATATCTTGCAACAAGGTGATTGTTTATGTCATGCATTCTAGTGTATGTGAATACATCATGGAAGGAGAAATCACCAAAAAAAGGGCTAATTGGATCACTAAGATCCTCGAATATGACATCGAGGTCAAGCTTACAAAGACCATTCGAGGGAGAGGACTATGCAAATTTTTGGCACAGGACGAGGAAATGACAGCTGAAGAAGAACAACCAGAGCTGGTTCTAATGAATGAAACTAAATCCGAAGGTTGCTAGTTGGCAGATAGAGTAAAGTTCATGCACATAGGAAAATATCCGTTTGACCTTCCTTCTCAAAAGAGAAGATTCTACCAACTGCAAAATAGCAGATATGCACTCATCGAAGGGATCCTTTAAAAGAGGAACTTCAATGGAATTCTATTGCGGTGTGTCACCATGGAGCAAGCAAAGTAGATTCTTGACACTTTCCATAGTAGTCCTGTGGGAGAGAATTTCTCTGCCAAGACTACCACCATCAAAATCATGTGCACTGGGTACTTCTAGCTTACACCATTTGACGACTCATACTCCTTGGTAAAAACTTGAAAGGAATGCCAATTCTTTGCAGGGAGAAGAAATTTTTTTTGCAATGCCTCTCAATCCAATAGCGATTGATGAGCCTTTTGCACAATGGGGCCTTGATTTCATCAGAATGATCAATCCCACCTCCAACATCGGACACAAATGGATCCTAATGGCAACAAACTACTTTACCAGGTGGATTGAAGTAATGACCCTGAAGAATGCAACAAAGGCAGAGATAGTGGACTTCCTCGAAGAACTCGTGATGATATTTGGCCCTCCTAAAACCATCATCTCCAACAATGCCAAGGATTTCCTAGGCTCTAAGATATGTCAATTTTCACTCGTGCATGTCATATTATTGAAGACATCATCAAATTACTACCAACAAGGTAATGGCCTAGCGGAGTCAACTAACAAGAATTTAGTCTTACTCATCAAAAGAATTGGTTTAGAGCACCAGCGAGAATTTCATAAAAAGCTTCAAGTGACACTTTGGGAAGACTGCATAACTCCTAAGAAAGTCCTCAAGACTTCACTATACAATTTATAGTATGGAAAAGAAGCGCTATTGCCTATCTCCATGGAGATTCTAGCACTACAATTGCTCAAACCTGTTGAGGTAAACCAAAAAAAGGCCATGGAGGTTTGGTTAGCCGAGTTGCTAGAAGTGCAGGAAAAAAGGGAAAAGTCCCTGATAGCTATGTCCAACTACCAACAGGTGGTTAAAAAATGGTTCGACAAGAAAGCTTCGGACCAAGGTCTAAAATGCGGGGACCTAGTGCTAAAATTTTATGAAAGGGCTGCAAAGCCAGGTCAACATGAGAAGTTTGACAACCTTGAGGAAGGCCCCTTCAAGATAATTCAATGAAAACAACATAATGCATTCGAATTAGAAACCATGGAGCAAGAAGCATTGGGAATTCCATTCAATGGGATTCATCTAAAATTATTCAATTAAGCTTCAAAATTATTCTACCAATGTAAATATGTGAGTAATGTAATTATCTTTCTTTCATGTTTTTTGTCGGCCAGTCTTTCAATAGTTATTCTACAGTGCGAGGAAGTAGAAATAAATGGAACCCATTATTGTAGAAGTGAAGAGAGATAAAAGCAACCCATGAAGCAAAGGAATGATGCCCATGTGTGAAATTAAAATGAACACACATATGCAGGAAAAGAAAAAATAAACCCACATTCCAGTCCGATAGGAGCAAAGGAGACAAAATTTTTAACAAAATTAATATCTTGATTATATTTATATACTTTGATAGGTACTGTAGACACCCAAATTTGATCACTCCCATATGATCAAATTTCCCCCTTTATTCATCAATTCTGTCAATATTAATTTATTTAATTAATATTGCGGTTCCCACATAAGACTCTTAAAGTGTTTAATTTAATAATTAAATACTTTATTTGGTGCCTTTATCTTCTCTAAATTAAATAAATACACCAATTTATTTAATTTAGTCATCCTAATCTATTGAATTAAAATCAATTTAAAATTCTTCTTCTCTCACTACTTGTCAGATCCTCCATAATCCATCTCTAATATGAATTAATTTAATTAATTCATATTTAGGGTGTGCATCCTCTTAATCAAAGATTAATGTCACATCGTCCTACATTTGCCACTTGTCTCTAATCTTCCATTAATTATCATAATCAAGTATTTGCACAACTTTAATCAAAGTCATTAACCATTTTTAGCACCACTTTTTAGTCAATTCTTCCATTTTTCCTTTTTGGACATTGACCCTCCTTCCCATGAGAATTCTTAATTCTCATTTATTCATCCTATGTCTCTCTCCTCCCCATGTGAATTTTTAATTCACAATTTGTCTTTCCAAGGCTTCTAGAATATCATTTGACATGTCACCTTATGCACATGTGACCAATCCCCGCCTTTTTGGAGACCCTCTCTTATCATTTAGACTCTCCTAAGAATGTGAATTTTTAATTCACATACCACCTCTCCTTTTCCCATGGAGATTTTTGAGGAATTCCAAAATTCCTCAAGTGTCCCTTTCACTCTCACTTGGGGACAACAAATTCCTTTTTGAGGAGATCTTCTCACTCCCCAAGGTACTTGGAAGGTACTTGTCCTTCCTCCACCTCATGTACCTTTTGGCCAGCGCATTTACACCTCACCTCCTCTTAGCCACTTCACCATCCACATGTCAAGATGTGAGGGCTTGTGAGTTCTCAAACCACCATAGCCCTTCATCTTGACCTTGTTGGATGAATCTCAACCATTGAATTCTCTAGAGAATTCAAATTCTTCTATAAATACCCCCTCCTCAAGGGCATTTTCAACACTTAGCCATTTTGCAACTAAATGTTGCCATTTTGTGCACTCACTTAGCCATCAATTTCATCCATTTTCATTTGCATCCAAGCACATAGTCAAATCCTCCATTTAGCCACATCAAGAGTCATCAAGGAGCATACAAATCAATCTAAATCAAGGGCCAACCAAGGAGTTTCAGCTGCAAGAAGGAAGGTATAACCATGTATCTTCATTTAACATTTTCCACTTTGCATTTTCAAATTCCTTAGGCTAATCTTGAGGTGTTTTATTATGTTTTCCATTGCACTTTAATTGCTTAGAAAGGGTTAAATATTTTGCTATCACATTTTTGGCATGCCTGGTGGGACCCACAAATGGGTTCCTATACTTCACGTTTCCTGTTGTTGAGATTTTTGCAGGAACATGTCGCAGTGGGGTAACTGGGCCCCTGATTTTTCCACTGTGGGGTGATTGCGCCCCTGAATTTTCTGCAATGGGGCGACTACGCCCCTAATTTTTCACAATGGGGCGATTACGCCCCTGATTTACTGCAGTGAGGCGATTACACCCCCTTGACTAAAAATTATTTTCTGTGGTAACACTTTACTGCAGTGAGGCGATTATGCCCCCTTGGTTGAAAATTATTTTTTGTGCTAACACTTTACTGCAGTGAGGTGATTACGCCCCCTGGGCTGAAAACTATTTTCTGTGCTAACACTTTACTATAGTGAGGCGATTATGCCCCATTGGCTGAAAATTATTTTCTATGCTAACACTTTACTGTAGTGAGGTGATTACACCCCCTTGGCTAAAAATTATTTTCTGTGTTAACACTTTACTGCAGTGAGGCATTACGCCCCCTTGGCTGAAAATTATTTTCTATGCTAACACTTTACTGTAGTGAGGCGATTACGCCCCCTTGGCTGAAAATTATTTTTTGTGCTAACACTTTTCTGTAGTGAGGCAATTACGCCCCTTGGGGTGAAGACTATTTTCTGTGCTAACACTTTACTGTAGTGAGGCAATTACGCCCCCTAGGCTGAAATTTGTGCTAACACTTTTCCACAGTGGGACAACTACGCCCCTGATTTACTGCAGTGAGGTGATTACGCCCCTGATTTACTACAGTGAGGTGATTACACCCCTGATTTATTGCAGTGAGGTGATTACACCCCTGATTTTCCGTAGTGAGGCGATTACACCCCTGATTTGCTACAGAAGGGCGACTGCGCCCCCTGGAAGGTAAAAATGTTATCTTGGCTTAGGTTTTCTTTGCTATTTTCTCCCTAACATTGTTTTTGCAAGGATACATGTGTTTTTTGCTAATTTTTTGCAGCATATTCTTGTGAAGTTGATGGAGAAAGTAGGATAAAACATCTAACATTTGCTTGCAAGGCTATCCATTTGCTCAAACTTTTTAAACTATCCTTGTTGTTTGCATTAATCTAAGAACATAGTTTAATTAGGAGTAATATTCATTGCTTGTTGTGCTTGTCTTTTTGTGTTACCCAAAGGGAGCATTAGCTTGTTTTCACTTTCCCCTTGCACTTTGTGTGAGCCTGGGGAGTAGTTAGAGACGGTTAGTGCTTTCTTTATAGTGGGACCTGCTTGTGGATTTCATCACCCCAAGGGACGATTCCAACCATGTGTACCGACGGGGTATATAAAGGGGGAGAGCAAAATCTATAGCCCAATCCAGTCACGTCGTAATTGGTGGAGCGTCGAATCTAGGGTGATACCTAGATAGACGTGAAGAGTTGGTTCGAGCCCTTCAGTATCTTGCTGGGGTTCCCAACTCATGCTTGTGATGGGCTGGTGTTCACGGTTGTGCCTCACGTACCGAGAGTATATCGAGGACTCCCTAGACACCTTGTGAATCCTAGATTAAGACCTCTTTGGCCATACCCTTAACACTAATCATAGGGTTGTGTTTGCTTGAGAGTGTTTTCTTATGAGAAACCAGTGAAGTTTTGATAATTTGGCCTTATCATTATCATTTTAAAGTCCTTACCATAGTCATTTGCATCAAACCAAGCCCCTAATTTACCGCAGTGAGGCGATTACGCCCCTGATTTACCACAATGAGGTGATTACACCCCTGATTTACCGTAGTGAGGCGATTACACTCCTGATTTACTATAGTGAGGCGATTATGCCCCTGATTTACTGCAGAGGGGCGAATTGGCCCTCCTGAACACCCAAAATTGCCCCATTTGGATCCGTTTAGCCTCTAAACTATCATTTAACCATTCCCAACCATTATCCCATCATCCCAAGCCTCCATTTTGTCACTCTAAACCTCCAAAAAACCTCCATTTGACCATTTTAAACCTCCATCTCATCATTCCAAATTTCTATTTAACCATTCTAAATCCCCATTCATTCTCCACAATTATCTTCAATCCACCCGTTCATTTTAATTTCTCCCTAATCCATTCAAAATTCCATACCCTCAGCTAACGACCACCACAATTTTACCATTTACATCGCCAAACACCACCCTTAACCAAACCGTCCTAACCTTGTATTACAAAGTGTTTACCCAAATTGACCGTAGCACTTGAACTTGATTATTAGTCTTTAACTTTGACCCAAATCAATTTGCTTCCATCTTGAGGTGAATTTGGTGTCATAATTTATCATCTTCGGCCCAATCAATCCATTCCTATCTTAAGGTGGATTTGGTGTCGTGATCATCCTCTTAATCAATTAAAGCTCTTGTTCATTAAGGGTAACCTCCTTTGGTTAAACTCAAGGTCTGTCTCACATCTTTTATCATCCAATCATACCCATCTAATCTTCCAAATCTATCAAAATCGATCATTCGATCAAATTATCCAATCAACCAAATCACATCCGTTCAACCAATGCAATCCTATTGATCTTAATATTCCAATCCAATTTAATCGAAATCCGATCCCATCCACATATGATCTAATCCAATATATCCAAACAAAATCTGATCAAAATACAAATCCTATCAAAATCACATCTCATCCAACTACAATCAGATCATTTGTCAAAAGCATTTTTGTAATTCACTCATAGCACATTTGCATGCCCGTTTAGACCTGATCACAGGCAAAGAAAATGGCCGACCAACAAGCCCAGAATGCCCAATCATACAACCCTCAAGATCTCAACAACACAATGAACATCTCATCAGATCCTAACAAGGGTACTAACATCCCTCACGATCCTCATAATGGTACTTCATCACACTCCAACACCGAAAATCAGAACAACTCACCACCCAGTGAAGAGAGTATGGCTAATCAACCTGAACTCACACTTGAGGAACATTTTAGTAATCCTGCCAATGTGCAAATTGCTAACTGTCTGCTTGAAAAATATGGGGAAGAAATTTTAGCCCACCTAATTGAGAAGGGTGTAAAACCCCCCCTCGAGTGTTGGCTTGTCCAAATATAGGAGTTCCCCATCTAACATACTCCAAGGTTCACAAAATGCACCAGAAGGTTTGTACTTCCCTAATGTTCCTCCAGTTGAAGGTTGGCATCAACCTGAATTTGGCAATGTTGTTCTTTATCATGTTAACCATCCCCCACATGCTTCAACTTCAGTCATGGTAGGTCCTCAAGTGCCTGATCCCAATAATCCTTTTGCCTGTGGTATGCCACAATATGTTCCACAACCCCCGCCATTAACACTAACAACACCCCCGCTTTCGAGTCCACCTACAGTCAACACTGGGGGCACCACCTTTACCACATCACTTCCACCTCCTGGGACCACAAATATACCATCATCTTCATATACATCTCAACAGCTTCACCAATCCAACATTCCGCCTCAATTACCTCCACAAGGCACACCCCAGCTGAACGTTTTGGGTAGTACCCAACAATCCCCTTTACAAAACATTTCTACGCTACCTTAGCCATCTCATTAGTAACCACCTATACATAATGCTTTGGTCTCTTCACAACAACCACCCTACCAACCACAAGGCAATCCATCTCAACCTATTGCTCAAACCATATCCCCTTTTCTCGCATCCATTTTGTGCCTGCAGGCTCAACCACAACACAATATCCCGTCATGGCCCATACAACATTTGACATCACAACAACAACCCCCCAACACTACTACTATCACAATCAACAGAAACTGCACCAACAACCACCTTATGTGACCTCCCAACAATCACAACAATACCTTCAACACCAACAAACCAATACGCAACATCCCATCCAAGCTCCTCAACAACCTACCCCACACTTTTATCAAACAAATATGTACTATATTCCACAACAGTAGCCCCCATATCAACAAAATCCCCTGTCTTACCATCAAAGCATATCATCATCCAATCATCCAAATCCATATTTCAACAATCTGACGCCCTTTCAGCAGGATTCTTTATCATCCTATCATCAATATCCCCCCAACCCGCCATCGGCCAATTCAGATCTGTTGGAAATAAAAGCGGCATTGAAAGACCTTCAAGCTGGGGCTACCAAACAATCATTCAAATTTGAAGACATATGCCCATATCCATTTGATCCCTCCATCTCATTAATCCCATTTCCTAAACATTTTGAGATACCAAAGTTTGACAAATACAAGGGAAACAAAGACCCTAAGGCTCACTTGCAGGAGTTTTACTCCCAGTGTCAAGAAGTTGTGTACAATGAAAACTATCTCTTGCACCTGTTCCCACGAAGCCTAGCAAGCCACGCCCTAAATTGGTTCATGACTCTCGAAAAAGGGTCCATAAAAACTTTTGCAGACCTATCAGAAAAGTTTGTATCCTACTTCTCTTTCAATTTGGAGAAGGATACGGACACCTTAGATCTCCTCAAAGAAAAAAAATGTGAGGGGGAAACCTTTACTAGCTACCTACAACAGTGGCGTGCATTAGCAAGCCGAATGAAGACCCCTCTGAAGGAAAAAGACATGGTCACTCTTTTCATGGAAAACTCTCATCTTGACATGGCCCATAATTTTAGGTTACATTGTGTCACCACCTTCACGGAGATAGTAGAAAAGGGGCCCATCCTTGAATGTGCCCTTATTGCCAAAGGACACATCAAAACACATAATCATGATAAAGAGAAGTCATTTGGTGACAAACCACGATTTTGGAACAAGAACAAGAATGTAGTGAATGACGGCGCGACAGACACTAAACACATCCAAGTGGCTAATACATCCCAAAAACAACAACCGTCTGTACCCAACACCATATCTATAGCACAGGGGGCACCTCGTCCTCCTCAACAGTCAAACAAGAACAATCAAGGGAACACAAAACGTTAATACACTCAATTAGCAGAACCTCTGAGTGTTGTTTTTAATAAGTTGTTACAAATCAATTATCCCATCACATAGCCTGTCACCAAGCCATTTGATGAGTCCAAACCCAAGCCCGCATGGTTTAAGGAAAATGAATATTGTGAGTTCCATAAAATCAAGGGACACTCTTTGAATAAATGTTAGGGTCTAAAAAACTATGTCTGAGATCTCATTGATTGAGGAGATATCAAGGTTGACACTAGTCAAGCCTCATCATCCAATGCTCAATTGCAAATATATCAGAACACCTTTCCAAACCATAATCAAGGCCCAAGCACATCTAGCAATAATCCCCAAGGAAACAACACAAATAATGTGAGCTACAAGAATGTGCCCTTCAATTATGAGGGTGTTATTCATTACATTGAGTAGGTGGAGCCCCCTGTATCCATGATACATGTTAAAGCCAAAGACCCTCAATGTGTTGTTACTACACGACGAGCCCGCATCACTGTCCCTGCAGCCTCTGCACCTACCTAATCAACTCTTGTAAGCTCTCAGTACAACATCCTTGATCACTTGAGAAAGAACCCTGCTCATATATCCATTTTGGATTTGCTTAAGTCTTCCCTGGTACATCAGGAAATCCTCAATAGAGCCCTGCAAGAAACCCATGTCCTAAATGACATCGACCCCATGCAATTCCAAGCTTTGGTGGGACATTTGGCTTTATCTCATTAACTGCACTTCAGCCACAACAATATGCCAAACATCGATGTCAATCATAATTGCCCCTTACATATCGAAGTCGTGGTTGCTCGCCATAAAATAAAAAGAGTTTTGGTAGATAATGGCTTTGCCCTCAATTTGTGTACTTTGAAATTCATAAAACAGGTGGGGTATACTCAAGCGGATTTAAGTAACCAAATCATCACAGTCAAAGCCTATGATAATGCAGAAAGAAATTTAGAAGGAATTATCAGTCTTCCTATCCAAGTGGGATCGGTGCTTCAATACACTACTTGTCATGTCCTTGATCTAGACTTGCCATATAATCTCCTCCTTGGCCACCCATGGCTCCATGCTATGCAAGCAGTCCCCTCCACATACCATCAATGCCTAAAATTCCTTGTCAACGGACAAGAAGTCACCATCTACGCTAACCCCCAACCATTTGAATATTGCTGCACTTTAGAAGCGTCATTTCCCCAATTACATTATTGTCCTGGGGTTGAAATGGGGGCATCCTAGTCATCATCCGCTAATCCACCCTCCATCGCGATCACCCCTCCATCTTCTGCCACTGATCCTGCGGTCACCAAAGTCCAGATCATTGAAAAAGGGTGTGGCGAATACAAAATGCATACTGCTCTTAATGTAGCAACCATGCCACTATCACCACACGAGTATGGTCAACCTTCGCATGCTACACAAAAGGAAGACAATACTATCACCTTCAGTGGTAAAAACATCCCTACCACCACTTTCAGATCCCCAAGTGTCAAGATAGATGCACTAGAATAGGACATAAGCCAATGGGTCTACCGAGAAGAACCCCAGCCGGACCCTCCTCTAAAGGAATATTTTCAGGAAGCATATCCATGGTCAGCTAAGTTTGTAGAAAAATATAACTACCAAGGCAGAGGCCAAGGTAAAGAAGAACAGGGGCGGTTGCAACCTATTAATACACCAAAGTTACCAAAAAACATAGGCATTGGGTATGACAGAAAACAGAAAATCCCTACAACATCACCTAATACTTCCAATAGTATTGCCATGGACAATGGCTCATTGGAAGACATACCCGAGGAGGAATCCATCATACATGCGTACGATGACGTCGATCACACTGAATTATCATCCATGTTCGAATGCCTATCCGTCTGCACCATTAGCTTATCTCTTTGTCACCTTGAGTTGATTGGGACCTACATAATACTACACCTGTCAATATGTCTACAAATACATATGTCAACCTTATGGGATTGGGGGAGGATGAACACTCCAGTCGCAAAAATAAGAATAAGAAAAGTAAAAAATGGTCATCTAGTGAAAACCTCTCTGAGGCACTTCCTGACCTTGAAAAAGTAAAAATAAAGGACGCATCTGATGGTGAAAACCTTGAAGAGGTGCTAGACAATGGAGATGTTCATCTTCCCCTTGTAGAAACTCAGTTATTTGCCCGATCATCCATTCTAATTGAAGAGACTCAAGAAGTTAATCTGGGTACTGCTGAAAATCCTAAAATCACCTATGTGGCTAAGTCACTCTCAGAACAGTAGTATCCAGTCATCATGCAGCTACTCCAAGAAGGAATCATCAACTTTGCTTGGTCATATTCAAACATGCCAGGCTTAGACCCTGCCTTAGTGGTTCATCATCTAGACGTTCGCCCAGATGCTAAGCCTGTCAAACAAAAGCTCTGCAAGATGCATCCCGGGTCGAATTATTAGTCAAGAAGGAATTAGAGAAGTTACTAGAGGCAAGTTTTATCAGACCGGTTGACTACTCTGAGTGGATCTCCAATATAGTACCAGTTGCCAAACCAAATGGAGACATTTGGGTTTGCATAGACTTCAGCGACCTTAACAAGGCCTACCCAAAAAATGACTTCCCTCTGCCTAACATTGACATGTTAGTCGACCTCACAGTAGGACATCAGATGCTCTCCCTTATGGATGGCTTCTCTGGTTATAATCAGATTCTAATCACACTTGAGGACCAACACAAGACTGCCTTCACAACACCTTGGGGCACTTTCTGTTACAATGTTATGCCCTTTGGTCTCAAAAATGCGGGGGCAACATATCAGAGAGTGATGACGGTCATCTTCCATGACCTCATCCATATCATCATGGAGGATTATGTTGATGACTTGCTAGGAAAATAAAAAACACGAGTAGAACATCCTACTGTCCTGAAGCAGATCTTTGAACGGTTAGAACATTACAAGTTGTAGCTAAATCCAAAAAAGTGCATCTTTGGGGTTACATCAGGAAAATTGTTGGGTTTTAAAGTCTCCTGAAGGGGTATTGAAGTTGATCCGGCCAAGGTAAAGGCTATTCTAGACATGCCACATCCACGCAATCTGAAGCAGTTAAGAAGCCTCCAGGGGAAGATGCAGTCCATCCGTTAGTTCATAGCCTAACTAGCAAATAAATGTCAGCCATTCACCTATCTTTTGAAAAAAAACTCCACCTTCTGATGGACCTAGCAGTGTCAGATGGGTTTCAAAAAAATTAAGGAATATTTAGCTCATCCGCCGATCTTGATGCCACCTATTCCAAGAAAACCCCTCCTGCTTTACATCTCTGCTACATCAGTTGCGCTAGGGGCATTATTGGCCCAACATCATGAATCTTTCAAAGAGAGGGCAATCTACTACATCAGTCGAACATTGGTTGGCTATGAGTTAAATTACTCCTTCATGGAAAAAGCTTTCCTTGTGCTAGTCTTCAGAACACAAAAACTCCATCATTACATACTTAGCCATCCAGTCAAATTAATCGCTAAAATTGATCCCCTGAAGTATTTTTTATCTAGAACCACTTTGACTAGCTGCATGGCTGAATGGGTCATGCTCCTGAGTGAATTTGACATAGAATATGTAGAGCGAAAAGCCATAAAAGGATAGGTCATCGTTGATCAATTGGCTGAAGCACCATTGGTAGATGCCTACCCACTAGACACTGAATTCTGAGATGAGGAAATCTACACAGTTATAAAAGCACCAGCTTGGACGCTATATTTCGATGGCTCATACACTCATAGTGGATCTGGAGCAGGAATTCTATTAGTCACCCCTCAAGGTGACTACATCCCAAAATCATTCAAGATAGCATTCCCATGTACCAACAATATGGCAGAGTATGAAGCCCTCCTCACCGGCCTCAGAATTGCAAAGTAGTGGCACATACTCATTTGAAAGTCTTTGGTGATTCTTTGCTAGTCATTAGACAATTTAATGATGAATTCCTCATGAAAGATGATAAACTATTACCCTATAAACGCATGGTAGATGATTTCAAGAAATATTTCACTTTCATATAGTTTGACCAAATCCCTTGGGTACAGAATAAAGCGGAAGACGCAATGGCCACTATTGGTTCCCTGATTGACATGCCTAAAGACCAAACAGAATGTGAGTTTCTTGTTGAAGAGATTTTAATCCCTACATATGATGTTCCTGAGACTGATATGGTGTGCGATATTGTAGGTCCCACCTCCCCTTGGTATCAAGACATCTACACTCACCTCCATGATAATATCATACCCCTAGAACTTACACGTAATCAATGCAAATCCTTCATTCATCGCTCTTCCTGATATGTCATCGTCGGTGATACACTTTATCGTCGCGGGTATGATGGAATCCTCCTTAGATGTCTAAATGAGACCGAGGCCTGCACAGTACTAATGAAAGTACATGGTGGTATTTGTGGAGCTCACTCAAATGGTATGGCTCTAGCCAAAAGGATCCTACGAGTTGGATATTATTGGCCTACATTGGAACATGATGCTTGCAAATTTGTGAAAAAATTCCTTCCATGCCAACAACATGCAGATTTGATTCATGCCCCAGCAGAAGATCTTTAGTGCCTCTTAGCACCGTGGCCCTTTTCTCAATGGGGTTTCAACATGATTGGAAATATTTACCCACCATCATCCGATGGCCATACATTCATCATTACCGCCACTGAATACTTCACCAAGTGGGTGGAAGCAATGCCCCTTTCACAGATCACCGATACTCAGATTTCCAAATTCATCCTCTACCATATTCTCTGTAGATATGGTATCCCATCCACTATCCTCTCTGATAATGGAAAACCTTTTAAAAACCAAGCCATGAAACACCTCTGCGACACCTTCCATATCCAGCACCATTGGTCAACGCCTTATTACCCCCAGGGTAATGGTCAGGCAGAAGCAACCAATAAAATCCTTATCCGTATCCTCAAAAAGGTTGTCAATAACACTGGACGAGATTGGCACCTCCATATTCATCTTGCTCTCTGGGCATATTGCACATCCATCTGCACCCCGACAGGCGCCACCCACTATTCTTTAGTATATGGTGCTGAAGTCGTCTTGCCGATTGAAGTTGAGCTTCCATCACTGAGGATTTCTATGAAGAATCTTATCAACGAAGAAGATGCTCGAGTTGCATGGCTTGCACAGTTGGAACTACTGGATGAATGAAGAATAAAATCCTATGATCATTTGCAAGCATACCAAAATCACCTCAAACGTAATTACAATAAGAAGGTTTGTCCTCGAAAATTCTAGGTGGGTGAGCTTGTTCTTAAGGAGAACCAGTGCACTCAGCAAAACCGAGAAAAAAGAAAGGAAAATTTGAGGCAAATTGGTCGGGACTCTATATCATAACCGCTAAATATGGATCTAGGGCATACAAGTTGACTACTCTTGAAGAAGAACCCCTTGACGAACCCATCAATATCATGCATTTGAAGAAGTTCTACACCTAAATCTACTCGGTAACCCCACCAAAATACAAAAATCAAAAAATCAAAAAAATCAAAAAAATCAAAAAAGTAACAAAAAATCCAAAAAATAGTAAAGAAAAATAAATTTGTCTTATGGTTAAAACCACCTCTTGGTGGCACCTTGGATAAGTATGGATGGTGAAAACCTAGTGACAGGGTTCATCCATAGAGGGCTTAATCATTATCTACCTAACATCCTAGTTATGCTTTCATCTACACTAATCGTCCTCACCCACCTCAACCTAGGCCACTTGGTATATATTGATTGAGCATTGGACGACCCATCTAGCCTATCCCCCATCCCAAGATTTTCTGTGTCCCACTTTGAGTTTATGTCATTCATTCCTTTTCGGTCAGTCCATGTCACCATCTAGGATCATCCATTGTCTCAGTCTCCATCTAGATCTCATCCTTCTGCATCTCTAGTCGAACTACGTTGCCCCTGTGCTTTCACATAGGCAAGGCTGATCATTTGATCCACCTCCGGGGTATTCTGACTGGCACATCTTGATCATCCATCATTCACCTTCATCATCCTCTTTCCTCTTTATCCATGGTCTTTTCATGAACTACAAGGGCTCTACCCTTTCATGTAGGAAAGGCTAATCTCTAATCGACCCCCGAGCCCCTAGGTCTATAGGATGTCAGTCTGTGTCTCCATCTGGCCTGTTATCCTCAAATAAAACCCTCAATTTATCAAAAGATTTTGTTAATAGAAAACATCTGGCATCAAACTGGGTCATTCTAGTTTAGTATCCATCATCGGTCTCAACATGATGCATCCTTCCTAGCAGACCTCATCGATCCTATCCATCACCCTGGTCCTATGGCAAAGGACATTTTGATTTTAATTGTGATCTTTTGATGTTTTGGAATTTATTTGTCATTTGAGCTCATTATCAACACTTTTCATGGTCACCGTGATCCATCATATCATGGTGTGCTTTGACTAGTTGACATGTGGGTTCATCTTGGTCTTTTCTTTGTCGCTACCTTTTTTGGTTGTCCCATGTAGTACCCACTAGGATCCATGGGGTCTTGTGTTACGTTGGGGCATCCTTGTGTGTTTAAGGTTATCCCAATGTCTGGTCTTATATATCAGGGTATCTGGTACCTTATGCTATAGCAAATATCAATGCTCAAAATATGGCAACTCATATTAGGATTGCATTTCATCATTTGTCGCATTGCATTCACCCTATGATTTTGGTTGTGCAAATACTTTCTCCCCCTCTTTCCCATTCTTCTCAGGGTACTCATGATTTTTGATAGATGTCAAATGACACCCATTTTCACAATCACTACATACCCACTTTCCATTATCCTGTCAGTTCTTATTGGCACTTATGGCCATATGTTACTTCCTATTCAATTACAAAAGTATTATTTCATATTAAAATCATTCTATTAACCACGCATCCATCGCCACCTGCATCACCACGTGTTAGATCCATGCATACATTACCATCTGCATCACAAAGTGTCAAAGTCATCATACATTATATCCTGCATATGTAAAATGTCCATACAAAATCCATCATACACATATACATACATGATAAATAAGTTGACTAGGCATCCATACATATAAATCATCATAAATGCAACATGTGTGTATATCACCATAAACATCTAATATCATCCACCTATGCATAAATAACCCAAAATACCCATCCACATAAGTAGGAAATATCATATAAGCATACATACAGTCACCCATAACAAAAGGAAACATACTACATAATGCCAATAAGAACTATCTCATGTCATAATAATGTAATGTGTGTATCACATACATCAAAATCTATCATATATCCATCAGGTAATCAAATACAAAATCTAGAGATGTGGAACCTCTCTGATCTCTGTCAATAAATCCTACATGCTCCACCCTGCATCTGTCAAAAACTCAGTAACATGTCACCTCCCAAATGAGCTACCCACGTCTAATCTCTATGGAAAATACGGTACTGATCTCCTATCTGGTGTAGCACTCAGTGAATCGTTGTAACCTCAAGTCTGTGTCCCCAGTGACTGGGATGGCGCTGGCATCTGGGGTGCCTATCGGGTATACTGAAATATCCGTTGGGTTGGGTCTGGTACTGAATGATAGTATGCGGCCATCCAAAATCCTACCTCTCTCAAATTCTCCTCTCGCTCCGCAACCTAAACCCGAGCAGAATTCCACTCCTGATGATACCTGTCTTGATCCCTCATAATCATCCTCCTCTCCTACTCCCAGGCCTCTTGGGATAAGCATAATTGTTCCATCTCCGCTGCATCCGATCTCTCATCTCCTCAATAGCCACCGCCCTGGCTACTGCGGCATCCCTCTCCCTCTTTAATCCATGCATCTCTCCCTATCACATCACTGCCTTGCATAGACTGCCACTGCTGCATTCCGCTCCCCCTACAATGTCTACATCTGTACCTC
This sequence comes from Sequoia sempervirens, assembly GCA_007258455.2. NCBI lineage: Eukaryota > Viridiplantae > Streptophyta > Pinopsida > Cupressales > Cupressaceae > Sequoia > Sequoia sempervirens. The sequence continues at coordinate 315,822,856 of VDFB02000008.1, forward strand.
TGTAGCATCTCTCTCCCTCTGAGTGGTCTGACACTGAACCATTGTTGCATCCCGCTCCCCCTGCAATGTTTGCATTTGTACCTCCACAACATCTCTCTCCCTCTGAGCGGCCTAACACTGAACCACTGCTCCATCCCTCTCCCCCTGTAACTCCTGGACTCTCAACACCGCTGCATCTCACTCACCCTACAGTACTAATACCTCTGAGGCTGCCTCCTCTCTCCTCCTCTGAAGAGACCGAATCTATGCCTCTGTCAACTCTCTCTCATCCTGCATCACCCGAACTCATGCTTGCGCTGTATCCCTCTCTACCTCCACTTCCTGTACCCACGCTTGTGCTACATCTCTCTCTGCCTGCATAATACAAACCTACTCCCTCACCTATCTCTCCCTCTCCTGCATCACCCCCATCTCTCCCAACGTCTACTCTAAGCAAAACACTCTGTCCCATAGCTCATCTCGCTCTAGCTAGAGATCATCCACCTATTGCCCACTACCTGCTAATACATGATCAGTCATCCCCACTGTTGCCCCTCTGGCCTACAATATAATGGTCTCCACTTGTAGTCTGCCACGATCCAAACTAACAGCAACTAACTCATCTCGTAGCCCCTGTATGTCAGCCAGCAATACCTCCCTCTCTCTCCACATCACCTCTACCATAAATCTATCAGTCCTCTGACCTACTACTGGTGCTCTCGATAGCTCGACTCTGAGTCTGATCACCTCTGCCTCTGCCACCCTCAACCTCTGATCTATACTCTGAAGACTCTCCATAGTGTCTCTCGGTTGAACAATCGAATCCCTTGAGGAAATGATAGGAACCACCGCTAATGGCTCTACATCCCAAATATCCATATCCGGCACATCACCGTCTATCTCCATAGCATCATCGCTTTCCCTATCCTCCTCCTCCTACTGATCATCCAAGTCCTCCATGGAAGGATAGACTCGCACTCTCCGCAACTAACCATGCCTCCCCACTCTCATCAATCT
>VDFB02000008.1:315823951-315857022 GCA_007258455.2 Sequoia sempervirens
TCTAGATCTCTCCTCCCCTCTTGTCGTATCACCTCTCTCACCCTCCTCCACTGCCCCCTGGTCCCCCTCCTCCTCCTACCTGCCTATCCCACTGCCTCCATCCTCTCTCCTCCCATCTTTGGCTCAGGACCTCTCCCACCCTCATGTCGTACTCCCTCTCTAGCCCCACGCTGCTCATCCTCTGATCTAAATTCGATGGCTCCTACAATTGGCACCAATGGTGTAATCCTCTCCCATAAGTGGTTGTGAAACCACCAGTCATATTGCTCTGTCACTCCTACATCCTCTACTCCCACACATCTCCCAGGATAGGCTACCCACACTATCACTGCCCATGATGCTCTAGCCTCTATAGGGCTAATCGTATGCCCCCATGGTCACTCTCTAGTGAGCCGCCGAAACATCACCGGTGCACCAAGAACATCCTGTGTCAGCCCAAACTATCTCATCACCCTATCTAGTCGATGCATCTCCACTATCCACGGAAGAATCCCAATCAGGACACACTGATCCATAAAATACCCACTCTATCTCGTAGTCTGCTCTCTCCATCCCCTGAAGCATCGATGCATATAAGGTCACCACACTATGTCTCCCTCCTCCAAATCATCTACCATCCTCCTCTATCCCTCCACATCTCCCAACACGCTATGCCGAATAACCCAGCCCCTCGCCTCTCCATACCTCCACGCTAGTGGCTCTCTATCATCCACATCTTCCTCCCGCACAACAATTGGTCTCGTCACCATAATATGCTCCCATGCCCACACCTGTAATAGGGTCATGTGTGTCAAACTCACTGCCTCCCGATAACAAATTAGATGCATATCTCTATACAACTGGGCTAGGACACAAGCACCCCATGCAATCTGTCCCTCACGCCACTCCACAATGTGTCGAATCGGCTCCATAAACTACAAACTGTAATACCGCCTGCTACGATCTAGCAGCAATATCCCACCGATCAACCCCGCTAAGAATAAAGGCAAAGCTGGTACTCCCATTGTCAGGCATCTATCTAGATCCAACTCCTGACCCTGCAGTGGTAGGGCAACATGACCAAATAGCATTGTCATAGTCTGCCTCAACTCGGCCCCACTCGACACCACATCACTCAATAAAATCTCTGATATCAACAGCTTCAGGATGCACCATACATCCTCCAGCGTCACCGTAACCTCCCCTGTCGGCAACTGAAATGTCGACGTCTTTGAGCTCCAATTCTCTATCAGGGCCATCAACATCGCTCGATGCACTCTCATCACTGGCACCTCTAAAAAATGCAATAACCCTGCATGCTCTAAGCCCACACGATCCACGCCCATCATTGTTGCTAGAGCCACAGTCAGTGCCTCCGACCATCACTCATGTGTCTGTATCCGCCCTAAGCCCTGCATCCACATCAACAATTTATCAGTACACAATCTTCCTGGCCCTGGAACGTCTTTACTTTTATTCTTTCTTCATCCTCATCTTGCCCCCCATCGGGGCAGTCTCTTCTTTCTGGCATCATCACCCCATCCCTCTTTCTTCTTTCTTTTTGTGGTGACTCTGCCTCCGCTTAGTACGGCTCTATCTCCTCTGCATGCACTTTAAGGGCATGTTCATCCCTCCTTGGGGCGGCTCTTCCCCCTTGGGGCGTGTTCACCCACCTCCGGGGCGGCTCCGCCCCGTCGAGGTGTGTCCGCCCCTCCCCGGAGTGGCTCTGCCCCCTCAGGGCATGTCCGCCCACCTCCAGGGTGTCTCCGCCCTTTCATGGCATGTCCACCCCTCCCCGAGATGACTCTGCCCCGGTCTCCTGGGGTGTGTCTACCTCTGTCCAGGGCGACTCTGCCCCAGGTTGTTGGTCCATCCGTGCCCAGCTATGGGTATGTCCGCCCTGAGCTACGGGGGCGGATCCGCCCCAGCTCGGGGTGTGTCTGCCTCGAGGCTGGGGTGGCCCCGCCCTGGTGGGGCATGTCTACCTCGCCGTCAGGGCGGCTCCGCCCTGAGGCCGGGGCGGCTACGCCCTGGCAGGGTGTGTCTGCCCCACCGCCGGGGCGGCTCCGCCCCGGCGGGATGTTTTCTCCCCGCGGCCGGGGCGGGTTCGCCCTAGCTGGGGCATGTCTGCGCCGCCGCCAAGGCGGCTCTACCCCAACTCGAGGCATATACACCCCACTGTGGCACGCCCATTCGCCCCCTACCCCCAAAATTTTTGACCCTGTTCTTTTTTTTTGGCAATTCAACAACCTACCCAGTTTCCCATTTCCCCCCACCCACCAAACCCATATGGTAGATTTTTATCTATCTTAAAAAAAAAAATGCTTAAATATTTAAAATAATTCACATGGGTTTTCGTACTCATCTTGCGGGGCACTGCGAAGTGGGTCCAGCGTCTCCGCAGGTCATCTGCTCGGTGAATGATCTCGGTGTCATAATCTCGCGGCATGGCTGCTCCATCTCCTCTCCCTCTTCTTCACCCTTTTCTCACTTGCTACAGTAACAATGAAGCAAGGTAGTTCTTCAAATTACCTTTTAACTCCTTTTTTCCCTCATTTTCAAATAAAAGGTATTTTTTACCTTTTATTTACCTTTTTTACTTCCAATTAATCATTTTCTTTCCCGGAGCCTTCATTTGCAAACCGTGCGTCCAATCGAATCTGTTCAAAAGGAAAAGTTGTTTATTTTTTCACTCTCTATCCAACGGTCTCCTCCATTTCTTTCTATTGAGAAGTCATCTGGGGCCCCCTTCTTTCTTCCCCAACCACCCTTTCAAGGGGGCATACCCTATCACTTTCTTCCATCTATTTGAAGTTAGGCATTAGGGCATCACTCTCCTTCTCTTTTAGGCTGGGGCATCAGTCCCTATCACTTTCTTCATCCTCGACATTTTATTTTTCTTTGAAACATTGTTATTTTAACAATATTTCAAAAAGGGGCAAAATGTAGACACCCAAATTTGATACTCCCATTTGATCAAATTTCCCCCTTTATTCATCAATTCTGTTAATATTAATTTATTTAATTAATATTGTGCTTCCCACATAAGAGTCTTAATGTGTTTAATTTAATAATTAAATACTTTATTTGGTTCCTTTATCTTCTCTAAATTAAATAAATACACCAATTTATTTAATTTAGTCGTCCTAATCTATTGAATTAAAATCAATTTAAAATTCTTCTTCTCTCACTACTTGTCACATCCTCCATAATCCATCTCTAATATGAATTAATTTAATTAGTTCATATTTAGGGTGTGCATCCTCTTAATCAAAGATTAATGTCACATCCTCCTACATTTGCCACTTGTCTCTAATCTTCCATTAATTATCATAATCAAGTATTTTCACAACTTTAATCAAATTCATTAACCATGTTTAGCACCACTTTTTAGTCAATTCTTCCATTTTTCCTTTTTGGACATTGACCCTCCTTCCCATGAAAATTCTTAATTCTCATTTATTCATCCTATGTCTCTCTCCTCCCCATGTGAATTTTTAATTCACATTTTATTTTTCCAAGGCTTCTAGAATATTTGACATGTCACCTTATGCACATGTAACCAATCCCCACTTTTTTGGAGACCCTCTCTTATACTTTAGACTCTCCTAAGAATGTGAATTTTTAATTCACATACCACATCTCCTTTTCCCATGGAGATTTTTGAGGAATTCCAAAATTCCTCAAGTGTCCCTTTCACTCTCACTTGGGGACAACAAATTCCTTTTTGAGGAGATCTTCTCACTCTCCAAGGTACTTGGAAGGTACTTGTCCTTCCTCCACCTCATGTACCTTTTGGCCAACTCATTTACACCTCACCTTCTCTTAGCCACTTCACCATCCACATGTCAAGATGTGAGGGCTTGTGAGTTCTCAACCCACCATAGCCCTTCATCTTGACCTTGTTGGATGAATCTCAACCGTTGAATTCTCTAGAGAATTCAAATTCTTCTATAAATACCCCCTCCTCAAGGGCATTTTCAACACTTAGCCATTTTGCAACTAAATGTTGCCATTTTGTGCACTCACTTAGCCATCAATTTCATCTATTTTCATTTGCATCCAAGCACATAGTCAAATCCTCCATTTAGCCACATCAAGAGTCATCAAGGAGCATACAAATCAATCCAAATCAAGGGCCAACCAAGGAGTTTCAGCTACAAGAAGGAAGGTATAACCATCTATCTTCATTTAACATTTTCCTCTTTGCATTTTCAAATTCCTTAGGCTAATCTTGAGGTGTTTCATTATGTTTTCCATTGTACTTTAATTGCTTAGAAAGGGTTAAACATTTTGATATCACAGGTACATCGTGAAAATGGCTCAAAAACTACGCTTTTAGAGCATATATCTATATTTTTTTGTATCTTCTTTATATAGCTGTGATAAATCCTTTTCTAGGAATATGTAGGAAAATGGACTAATGGGTATTAGTTCTTAAAGAATAAAAGGAAATTTTTAGTCATGGAAATGAGCAATAGCAATGGAGGCATCAATGGTAGCATCTGGAATTTCTTCATCAACAAGGGATGCATTAGGACCAGTAGTGGTAGCATCCATAGGAGCAACAGAAAGTGGCAGAGGGAACACTAGGTTCCTGAAGTCAGTGTACTAGTCGATGTCATAAAAAGGCAGCATGTTGTACAGGAGAAACAGGAAATGGTATGCATGGGTGACCCTCTGGTAATGTTCTTCTTGCAACTAGATGTGGAAACCGCTTACGAACGACACCCATGGTATGACTGCATTTTCTTCAATGTATTTCTGGAGGTCACTTGTCATTGGCAAGCCAATACCGAATGCAACATTCACCACCACCTTTCTGAGGTTGTCAAGATATTTCTTAAAAAATATTTTGAGCACCAAACAAAAAACCAACAGCTTTGGAACTTGAATATCGAGCATGGATGCCACAAAGTGAGAGAACACATCAGTGTTAACTCTATACTTATCCTCATAGTCAATGAAGTCCCTCTCTATAACCCACTTTATCACTATAATGGACAAAGAATGCTTATTCTTGGTCATCCTTTTGAGACACCTAGTTGAAATTTTACCAAGAAAAGCCAACTGGGATTTCTTGCATACTAGCTTAATTGTGGTATTCATGGTGACAAGTGCTATGCAACTATCTAATACTAGCTTTATGCAAATTTCCTAAATCTAAGCTCTATGTAAATTGCCTATTACTAATTCTGCTAAGAGTGCTAAGTGTGATTTTGCTATTGCCTAAGCGCCTATTTATAGAAATGTCTAGGATAAGTATGGTAATTTGCATAACATAAGCATGATGTTAATCAAGTACCATCTCAAAAATTGCACCAAGGCTCACTCGAAATTCCCACCAGTTGCGTCTGCTAAGTATTATTTTTTGTGTGTAGGATTAGTAGGAGCTAATTAATTAAGCATAAGCTAGTGTCAGTCTTTAGTGGTAGTTCATATGGCTGAATGCTTAGGTGTTTCATTGCAGACATTTTTTGAACTCTAAGGAAGAACCTGCATCTTTTCAAGAACTTATTACATGTTTGGCTTAATCATTCCATTTGGGATATTAATTGCCACGACATACAAACTCCTAAGTTTCCTTCAAATTTTTGGCTCAAGTTCCAAGAAAATCACTCTAGAGTACATTATTACCAAAGGTCATTATGAATTCTTGTCATTTCATAATGGCAAGTAATTCATTTTGCACGAGAAAATAATTGGTGATACATGCCAAATTTAATGCTAGAAGGTGAGCGTTGTTGGCCACCCAAAGAAGGAAATAACTAAGTATCACATGCAAAAGGATAACATTGTGAAATATTTTCAAACATGCTACTAAAGAAAAAGAATTTTTAAATGCAACCAGAGTCGAGCTAAAATTACAGAAAATTTGAGTTAAGCGGAAGTCTCCAACAAAAGGAAAATGGGAAAAAGCTTGCAAGTGGAGGCACAAATAGAGGTGTAGAGTGAGGCAATGCAAAGCTTGTTCAATGCTATGCATGCAACATTTTCCCTCTATATCTTTGAAGATGTCTCTTATGCTTCACTTGGTATACCAGATAAGCCAGAATGGGTAAACAAACGGGTCCTAGACAAGTGCAAACGTTATAGAAATCAGAGCCTAATCAAGGAGGACTAGGATAATATTCATGATCCCATTCTTGCAAAGAACCCTAAGTCTTTGAGGGAGGTGGTTTGCGATAGGATGAAGAAATTTAGTCACCTGAATACTTTGGTGCAAAACTTATGGTTCAGTGGGCTCCCACAATATATGGTCCCATTTATGCACTATTTCCCAAAACTAGTCGACGCGACCATCAAGAATTTCAACCTGAGCACTAGCACCATTGAAGGATAGGAATTGAAAGTTAATATCTGCCTAAGAGCTATCTGGAATATGTTGTGCATCCCTAACCAAAGCTACAGAGCGAAAGAGATAGAGCCATTCAACCTAGCAAAGGGAGAGGAAATGTGGAGAACCATGAAAAAAGCTCTGGACTTTTATAACAAAGAAACCCAAAGGCCTAAAGAAGATAAAAAAAAGCCACCAAAGATCCCAGTGCCACACAATGCCTTCCCAGCGGACATGCAGGAAGCATTCTCAATGTTGGTATTTGTTTGTGGCTTGAACACTGACAAGGATGTGCATGAGTTTCTGCTGGGTCCGGGGTTTCAATTTTGCAAGCAACATTCCTATTTCTAGTATGATTTTGCACAATTCCTCATGGATGAGATGATAAGGCATAGAAGGGACTACCAAATGCAATGGAGGTTCAGGTTTTCTTCCTTTCCCATATGTTTTTGCATCAGAACACTGATTTCTTTAAGCATGTGAAGTTGGCCATTTTTGTTGGATCTATTAAGAGAAGGCCAGTTTTCATATGGACTCCTCTCCTATCCTCTACTTATGATTATTATGCATTTTTGAATTATTTCTTGACTTCGATTTTGCAATATTTAAAAGGGGATGATGGTATTGACTGGCTCACCAAGGAGCAGATATCTTATTTTTAGAACTTCACTCCAAATGTGACTAGTTTTTCAGAGTGGATTTCACATTCATCTAGATGTGCAATTTCAACAGGGAACCATTTCGCCTTTTGGCATGTGTCACGAATCAGGTGCTAGCCCTAGAAATGTTCTGACAAGTATCCATTATTGACTATACCTTTTGTAGAGGGAAGGCCAAGAAGATGGGATTCTTCATTTGCCTGCTAATCTTTAAAATGGTGGTCATGAAGAAAAAGAAGATGCACCAATTGCTAGAAGATAAGCTGGCTCATCTAGGGTTGGTGATTATTTATGAAAAATGAAATTACAACAGTAAGAATGACTTTCCGAATGAATTTTTCAAGGTAATGCACAACCCCCAACCTTACTGGGAAAAGAGGTGAAACCCATTGAAAGATCTGGATGATCTTTTCATTGACTTGATTCACATTCCTACAAAGAACAGTAGGCCACCATGGAAGAGTTTCTAATTTTGTTGTGGCAAAGTATGATGAGAAGTGAAAAATGGGAGATGACCTTCGAAACAAGTTATCAAAAACAAAAGGATGGAGTGAGGAAATAATCATATATTTTTGGGTGTATTACCAAGAGATCAAACAACCCGAGGCCCCCTATGGAAGCGTGGCATTGGATGATGAATTTGATAGATTTTGGAATCAGCACACACAGATTTTGATGCGAGCGTTGATAAGGATGATGACTCCATTGAGGAGTCTGAACAATATGCAGGGAAAGGAAAGGAGGAGTCAGAAGTGTCGTTGGCCTCTGCTCAACAAAAGAGGAAGGCAACAGACCAGTCTAGCCAGATTACTTCAAATGTGTAGTTGAACGTATCAAGAGCTCCGCAGAAACTCACCCGGACCACAACAAGGTCAAGAATGACTCAACAATAGTTAGAAGCTATAGAGGTGGACTCCCTTCCCACTAGAGGAAGGTGCACATAAGCAATTGCTGGGGAAAGTTTGCAAGTTCCCATAGCAAGCTAGGAGGCTGTGGTGAGCCAGGAACCACAATCATTTAGTCAGCAGGTAACATTTTCTCCTTCTCTTACTTCATAATATTTAGTGTCCCCTATTGTCATTATGGCACCCATCACTACTAGTGTCGGCCCTTCCTTTTCTACCTCTTCCACAATGTTTGTGGGAAGTTTCTCCTAGTTCTCTAATATGAGGCTATTTATTTTGATGCCTCTGTAGACCCTTACATCATTTTTCGCTTCCCAATCTACTCTCGCCTCTCTTTCTAAAAGCATGGCTGCTAATTACACCCCTCCTGCTACTACTAAATTGAGCCCAACCCAGTCCACTCAGTAGATGGAGTTCATCATGACTCCACTTTTACCAAAACACCTGATGAGTCCTCCCATGGGGTCACAAACTGAGCTTTGGCATGTCCCTCATTTCTCCCTGCAGACAGTCAATCTCCCAAAGAAGAGAATTCCTAGAACCACTACCCTCACATTCCCTTTCACCCTACCTCCCAGTGCACCTTTCACAAGTGGGCTAGTTCAATAGACATCCCAATTTATGGCATAGGGTCATGTTACAAAGGAAGTGTGGGCTCTTAGAATTCAGAAGCAAAAGACAAAGGATGACAAGAAGCCGACAGAGCCAAAGGTGTATACTATTTACAATGAAGCTTATAAATTGATCCATTTCACAACCATGTATCCAAACATCATCAAACCACAAGGGGAGATTGATGCAGAGCCAAGGTGGAGGTCATTCACAAAAATCAAAATATCAACTCTAGAACAAAGAACTCTTCTTTACCATGCATTCAATTCACCCTCAAACTTATCTAGACTCACTCTATAACCACCTTGATACACCAAATCAAACTTTGCATTTAAGGGTGTAGGTGCTCCTGCACCATACACCCGGCCATAAAAGTCTTCCAAGTCCCTTGGAACCTTCTATACCTACAAAACAAGTGTGATTAGATACTCCTCTTTGTCCTTGCAATGGTCTAGTCTTCATCGTGGGCTTATACTTGTCTTCCTCTTGAAATTCCATCCTTGCTTTGTCACTTTGACTCTTCATGTCTGCTCTATCAACTTGAATTTGTACTTCTAGACTTTGATTTTCCTTCATCCATCTTCCTTTTTCTGGCTCTTCAACTTCTTTCATTACAAACTAGCTCATCATATGACTGTCCTCCTTCATCTTTTCCCTTGGCTTGACCTCCATTAATTGTATCAACACAACTAGGAAGCAACAAATGAATTCCTTTATCTTCTGTTGCTTGACCTTCCTCTTCACACCTACCATGCCTGTTACCATTGTCATAACAACACATAACTGCTCAACAACAAGTTTCATTAACCAAGGAAAATTCTCTACCCTTATCTCAGTCCTTCCTCTTCTCTCCATTTCAAGTGGAGACTTCACAAACTCTTTAGCCTTCTCATGGCATAACTCTAAATTCCCTACACTCTTAGTCCATGTCCTCATAGAGACCCCTGACAAAATCTTCATCCTATTTACTTCACCCTGCATGTTGACAAACTCTTCTTCATACTCTTTCACTATCCTTTTCACATTTCCCTTCACTGTTTCTTTCCATTCTAACCATCTAACTGTCATGTCTTTGTCTGTCATAAACTTGTTATCCCTGTTAAGGCCTTGCATCATACCTTTTTCTTCCTTCATCACTGTGTTCTTAACCTGCACTATCCTCTCAAACTCATTACATTCATGCCCCATCATTGGGCTATGCAAGTCATCCTCTTGACTATCCATACTTTGCCTTCTATTTTCTTCCTCAAGGACCTTTGTCCTACTAACTTCAGAAACACTACTCAACTGTTCTTCACCTCCTCCTAACATCATGCTTTCACATTGTTTTACCTCAACCAATCTACTCTCCATCACTTGCCATACCCCCTGGGATTCTCTCTCATCTACCTTCACCTCACTGTCCACCTTTGCCATTGTATTTCCAACGTCCATACTCTCTGTATTTCTAGTATTAGACTGGTTTTTGTCTGCAACCAACTCCACATGACACCAAACTATCCCTATCTTAATCTTCCCATGCTCTTCAAGCCTCTTATGACACTTCTACTCACTACCATCATTTGTGCCTTCATCATTCACTTGAATCTCAATTTTTAAGACCATTTTATCAATGGGTCTTCCATCCTTCCCTTCAACCATATGTTGCACCTTGTGCTCTTGTCCACTCAATGGACCACATATCCCTTCCTCAATGCCCTTGCTTTTCCATCCCTGCACATCACCTTCACTCACATTTTTTTCCCTCTCTACACTCTCTATCCCAATAACTTTCTTATCACAAAACTCAGTCTCAATCTCACCTACCCCTATATCTTTCATGGGGGTCTGCCTTGCATCATTTTTAGTCTTTAACAAACAAACTTTCACTTGCTCTTTTCCTTCCACACAACTCTCAAGCCTACCTTGCATCCTTAAGGCCTCTTCACTCGACCTTTTCTTTCAAACAATCCTTTACATTCTCCAATTTTGAATCTGCTACTACCCCTGGTGTCTCAGGGACCTCTCCACTTGTAATTGTTGCCTCTTCCTTGTTTCTGTCTTCTTTGTATCCTAGGAAGTTTTGTCTTTCCTGCAGTAGCACCCTTGTTTCCTTGTTTTGGTTGTTATCTTCTTCCACCAATGAAATCAAATTATAAATATTCCCGTCCTTTTTAATCTGGTAACTATTATCCCTGCCATAATACATAGAAAAATCTTTTCCAACACCATGGTTTCCCAAACATTAGATGACAAGAGTTTAATGGTACAATATCACATAATATTTTTTCCTTGTATTCACCTATTTGAAATTCAACCCATGATTGCTCCTTAACCAAAAATGTGTTCTCACCATTCATCAATGAAACATAATAAGGAAAATCATGTGGAAACCTTTCTAAGTTCAATTTTTCAACCATTTCAAGAGCTGCCAAGTTATCCAAACTACTTGAATCAACCATAACCTTGCATACCTTACATTTTCACTTGCACCTGATCTTGAAAATTGCATTCCTCATCTGTATCTCCTTCTCATTCAAACCTCTAATAGCCATGATGTCCTTTCTCCTTCAAATGATTCTCCTTTAATCTTTAAGAGATCTACTTCCTCGCTCTGATACCACTATGATGTAGAGCCAAGGTGGAGGTCATTCACAACAATGAAAATATCAACTCTGGAACAAAGAACTCTTCTTTACCATGCATTCAACTCACCCTCAAACTTATCTAGACTCACTCTATAACCACCTTGATACACCAAATCATATTTTTCATTTAAGGGTGTAGGTGCTCCTACACCAGAGATGCATCTCGATGATTACAACATGTTTGACATGGGACTCGATCTAAGCATAGCCTGGCCATAGGAAAAAGTTGAGCTCATAAAAGAAATACAGTGGGTGGTGACCATTGACTTCCTCGTGGTGACCACTGACTTCGTCAAGTATAGTTTCCAACTAAAGAAGAAAGAAGAGGAGCTAAACTTGTGAAGGATAGGGTCAAGTTCCTGCAAACAAAGGAAAAAATGATGGAAGTAGAAAATGCACGCTTATTGGAGAAAGTGCAGACAACAGAGGTAGAGTAGAATAAACTCTGAGAGGAACTTGCAAAGTTCCAATCTATTGACCCAACCTTGGTCGACACGCTATGACAGAGGAACCAAGACTATCAAAGCAAGTTAGCTTTGGCAGAGCAAGAAGTGCAACAAAAGGGTGGGGAGTTTGAATGACAGCATGCTCAATTCAAGCAAAAAATGCAATAGAAGGATGCAGACTTTGGGAGCCAAAAGGCCTAATTGGAAAAGTAGCTCCAGGAGATTAAGTCTTCCCTTGAAGTAGAATCAGCGAACAAAAACTAGGCCAAAGAAAAATGACTCACCGAATGGAGGACTTTGTTGGAACAACTTGCATAAACAAACAAGAGGGTTGCGGAACTGACACAAGATGTCAGCTCAAAGGATGTGGAAATTACCCTTTTAAGGAGTGTTCCCTAGGCCGTTGTTGCCCAACTAGACCTCATTCCAATGTCTCAATAGCTATATATTTTTCTATTGAGAAAAGTTCAAGGAATTTTTCCTGACACTATAGTTGAGGCTTCAATTTATGTCGCAAGAAACAAGCTTGAGTAGGGAGGTTTGTGGAGCAATTAAGCAGTTCCTACAGTTTATCACAAAAAGGGTTCCTGAGGAATTTTTTTTGCTAAGTTATATATGGTCTCAGATGAAGACTTAGCAAAGGTAGGGATTGAGGATCAGAGGGCTACTGCCAAGACAGCGAAAAAAATCATCCATTGCCACTTGGTTATCCTTCATGCTAATGCATTCACAACCACCTTGAGCCAGACTATGGATAATATATAGGAAAATTCTCCCGACTAACTAAGATGGGCATACCCTCCTTATTTCTTGCAGACGAGTCAGTGGCCACAGTAGAACAAATTGCAATGAAGATTGAAGAGAAAGATAAAGACACATATGCTTTCCAAAACTTTAGCCAACCTCCTATCGTAGCAGATATTGATGGTGTCACTCATTTGATTGCATGGATACTCTTCCAATTTGAGTTCAGGGTTGGTTTACCTATGGCGCTGCCTTACAAAGAAATGCTCAACCTGAGTGGAGCACAAAGAGAATTTGCATGACATATCGAGACCATTCGAGGCCGACTAGCTATCTCTGTAGGCATCTCTTTCTCAGCTCTGACTCTCTTGCCCTATGGATGGGGCTCTGGTTTCCAATCTAAAGAAAATTTTGGGTTCCTTGTTCCACAAATGAAACGCCCTTGGTAGTCTCCAAAAGCTATGAAGATAAAATTCCTCGAGCTCCCTTTGGGTAATTTTATTTTGCTAAGTATCGACCCATGCCTCTTAAGTTAGAAATGTTTCCCTTCACTTCTCAATCGGGACTCTTTTTGCTAAACTTCATCAACTGCTTCCACATGTTTGTTGAGCCTCCTCGCAAAAATTGTTTCCTTCACTCTTCTACCGACTCCCTCCATGCTCCCACATGTCGTCACCACAAGCTATTCATAGTTGTTTCCCTTCACTTTTGAGTTGGGCCTCGTACACGTGCCACGTAGCTTTCATTCACATAAAATTTTTGGCGAGCCCCATAGTTGGCACTGGTAGTAATGTATGCTACCACATATCTTCTTAGCGTAGGCTTTCATCGAAGGAAGGAAGAAATGAACAATGGGCTATGACTTGCTGACACACATCTCTTCGATGGAAGTTCTACCAAAGGGAAGAATGGAGCGAGTAGCGGGATGTGACATGCTGCTACGTGTTCTAACTGCCTCCATTGGAAAGTGACACTTGTCTACATAGGATTTTTCTGGACCACTGTCATCATTCACAGGGGATGCATCTGGCTAGGGAATGACTACATGCTATGGCTCGAATCTTGTATGTTACAACGGTCGATAGAAATCATTTCCGCAACCATCATTGCTCGAGATACATAATATTTTATGTTACAATCTCACCATGTGGTGGGATTGCTAGCTATATATACTACTTCTTGATTTAGAAAAGGAGTTCAGAAGACACATAAAAATAGGGAAAGATGCCAAGGATTTTTTTATGCTTTTAGATTATTGTATGAGACTTTCAAACTGTGCCATTGTTCAGTCTTTCTATTTTTCTTAAGTTATTTGATAAAACATTAATACTGTGCCATTATTGTCCTGAATTGTTCATTTACAGAACTTCTATGATTTTAATGCAAGTTTGTTGGTTTAGATCATGTTTTTGACTCCTCTTTTCAATGAATGGGTGTGAAAATTATTTTATGTTATTAGATGAATTGTTCAGATCTTTATCTTTGATTTTTGATATTTTGGAACATAGCAAACTACTGATCAAGACCTTAAATTGAATCCCCAAAGATAGATTTACCATGCCTATATCTACCCTTTGGCGTATTGCCTTAGTTACATTTTTATTTTTTTATATTTGCTTCCTTTTCCCATTCCAAAACCCCAATTATAGAAGAAGTTGACTTCTTTAAAAACCTGAAGGTCACTCAGTTTACTGCAATTGGTCCCCCATTAACTGAGTTTCCCATAAAGGTTGTTACCTTTCCAATTTTTGGCATCAACATTGCCATTTGGTTAGGGCCAAATCCTTCTTTGCTAACCAAATTTCACAATCAAAAATTACCAATTCAAGCATACCCAAATCCGACATGGCATCTTGAGTTCCAAGTTTTCCTTTGACCTTACATTCCCCAAAATTTTCCCAAGTCCCTAGAAAATTACCACAGGAAACAATACCATTCTTAACCTCATCATACCTTCTCTCAGTTTAATCACTTTAATGAAGGGTAATTGCTTTTGTAGGTTGGTGCAAAGCAGGGACTGGTTTATTTTGGACTTCTGACTAGAAATTGACTTCATCTTCCCCCAGCAAGAGACTAACATCCCCCTCATCTTTCCTTTGTTTATAATCTATCTCAACCCTCGATAAATGATATTTATCCTCACATGAATTGATCGACAATCTTATTTGTGAAAAGGAGGTTATCACATATTTTAAATTCATCAAAACTAAAAAGAGGGTTAGAATGAGTTGACCATTTTTATTTTCCCAAAAATCACCATTCTTGGAACCATCATTTTCTTCCAAATTTAAACATATGTCCTTATTCTCCATTTCTCCAAAGAAGAAAATTACATATTCCTGAGTAAGAAGAGAAGTCAATGCCAAATCATTCAAATTAGTCTCAGAGGGAGAAATCTTATCAAAAGGAGGGGGTGAAGCAAACGATGACCTTTCCTGCAGATCATCATCTTCATCATCACTAGATGAACTATAATCACTTTCAACTTCAAAATAAATATATAAGTTGAAATTTGGATCATTACTATGCTAATCTTGTCCCTCATTAGGCTGCTGCATGTCATACAAAATTGTTAAATTAATGTTTCTAGCAATCGAGCGAGATAACTCTGCCTCTTTGTGAATTCCAACTAGGAGCTTAGGATATTCCTTGCAATTGGCTTCAAGCATCGCATTTGAGCCTAATTTCCATTTACCCATGGTGATAAAATTTTCCTCAACCTTCACTACTTCTAGTTGAGCTTGCTCGATTCTATGCACTGTCTCTTTTGAGGATTAATTGTATGTTTGGTTCCAAAGTAGAAATGAATATATGATAATGGATCTCTGCACTAGGTCTTTTTGGAGTAGGAATCTTTTGAAGAGACCAATTAAACTGATAAACAAAATCCCTCATTGTTTATGCTCTATTTCTCATGATCTGAAAGAAGAGATGTAGGGAAGCTACAATATTAATTGGAATTCCATAGCATTGGAGAAAAAAAAATTGAGAACTTTCCATCTAGTAATGCTCCCCTTTTCGAGCTGTACCATTTTTTTGCTTTCTGAACATACTATCAATAAAAATTCTTACAAAAACATCTTCTTCTTAAATTCCTAAAATTGTACTTACAACAGGTATAGCCTAAACATGTTCTTTAGGGTCTTGTTCGTTTTGACCGAAAAATTTAGGGAAGCTTTTCTAGGATCCTCCAGGTAAATCATGATATTGTGATAGGGAAAGTGGGCCAACTTGATTACACTAGAGATTTGAAGCCATAAATAAAGTCACCAACTCAAACAAGAGTAAAGGTTAAGAAGAGAAAATTACTATGGTGGACGAGTTGGTGGTGGATTTTGAGGCTGAGGTACCGATGGTTCCCTTGGTTGATGTAATGGCTTATTAGGCTGACGATTATGATGACAAGGAGGGTCATCATTGTATTCAAATATCAACCTTGGGGGATACTCAATCATAGGTGTAGGTGGGCGCTGGGCCAACTCTTCTTCTTCTTCTAAGATAAGATTTGCTCAGATACATTTGGCCACGTTCCTCCTATATCTCAAGGAAAGTTTATTTCATTGGGATAAAATATCTTCTTGTTTAGCTCTGACCCAATCTAAATCTAGCTGCAAAACAGGGAATAAATCATGGTGAGGAAGTACCATCTTGTCACATGATGTGACAGGAATGTTAGAATTTAATCAATTCAAGATATCTTTACAATTCCCCAGTTGAGTCACCAAAAATTTGTTAGCAAATGGAATGGCTCTTAACACATATACTTAAATAATGACTCCAAGCCTAGATTTAGCACTAATTGAAATCTGCTAACAGCTCTGAAAAGATCACAATCGTTTTTGTGATTTTTCTCTGAATTTTGATGAGGTATGGCTCCCTCATTAAATATTCAATGAATTGTTCTATTCTAATGTAAGGGGCGTGCTTTTAACCAGAAAGCATAAAAGGTGACAAACACTAGTCCATAAATATGAAGCTAGCATGAGCGAAATAAACCAAAACCACAAACTATCAATGCAAAGATTGAAAATTCATGATCATCCAACTCAAGAGATAAATCAAACTATAATAAATGAATACATACAACCTATCTTTCAAAGAAGATACAACTACATCATACGCATAATTCCCAGATCAACATACCAAACCAATAAATTCATAATACACAGATTATAAATCATCACTGTCTACAATAAATTTTTATTCCTTCTCGATAACACCCCCAGGTGTATCCAAAAAGCACCTCCCTTCATCCTTTACAATTTAAAATTTATAACATAGCTAATGCCATTGGATGGGCATCGAAGCCATTACTAACCAACAACTTCTTGTATTCCTAAAGTTTCTTGGGGAATTGGTTAGAATAATTGAATTTAGAAGAGGAATAAATATCGGCAAATAAAATTGATCATGATCTCACCAATTGTTTCCAAAGGACCAATCATTACACCAACTATCAATGCAATGTATAGGGATATCAAGTGGTGGAACATGTGTGCTGCTTGATGGGAAATCATAATTCAAAGCAACACAAGTTAGCTGTAAATGGGAATCAAATTAACATCTTATCAATCTCATGAGAATGCACCCATGTCTAGCCAAAACTCTATAAAGTCAACCAGTGTCACTTTTCTTCCGCAATCAATTGCATCCAATATGACAAGTTCTCAGAGTGATGGTAATTATGCCAATGAATACATCGTTCTAGAGGAAATAGAGGGAAATCCACTATTTAGGCACACCTCAAACCAACTAAAAGAATTCTTCATAGTGCAAAGTGAGGTGGAGGAAAAAATGCTCTGGAGCATCCTTGGCGAGGCATTCTTGGGCCAGGATCATGTGCATAACATATCTATTTCATAGAACTTTATCTGTACAGTCATCAGGACTTTTGGCCATCATGACTGGGGCATGAGAGCACTGGAGTGCTTGATGAAACTTGAGTTTCATCATAGCATTAAGATAGAAATTAACAGGCTCAGCCACTATCCTCAAAATGGATTAATAGCTAACACTATCTTCATTGTGTTGGCTCTTCAGGATGAGACTCCAGAGGAGGTCATGGCTCTTTTGTGCATAGGAGTGGTAAGGAATGATATGGGACTTTTTGCACAATTCCTATAGTCGTACGAGAATCTGCTATCGCTAGATCAAGTCAAATGCTTGTAGTTTGTCACTGAGGGAATTTGTGTCCTAATGTTTTCTTTGTACAGTACCTAAGAAGAAAAACCCCTTTGTCCTTTTTGTTCACGACCTAAATTTTTTAGTTGAACCAGGCAGTTTTTGGTAATGCCAATGCAATGTAAAAATGTTTATATATAAATAAAATATCTCTTTTGATATCACTATGTCTTTACATGCATGGCTTCATTGGTTTCGTGTTCATATCATGCTTGAAAATTCTGGTTTCTTTTTCGTATAATTCATTAGTTAAATGAATAGGCTAATAGTTATTAAGTTAATCACAAAAAATCTTTTAAGCGAAAAAATGGGTGGTTCGCACAACTTGATAAAACCCTACCTAGGTTTGAGATAACCTAAAGAATTCCACCTGAGTTATGACTTGTGGATGAATTTTCTATGGCTATGACTTATGAAAACTCATCAATTGGGTTATTAATATTCATACATCCACCCCTAGGCAAGACAAGTTCAAAAATGGTACGAAAACACTGCCTAGCGAGAAACAAACAACACAAGTTATGGAATGAGAGGTTTGATAAACAAATGAAAACACCACCCAGGTTTGAGGAGAATAACAAAAGGCTTCCCGAACATAAGTTTGAGTATCAAACTTAGGCAGAAAGAAAAGATAGCAACAAGAAGAGAAGTTAGGGGGAACTTTTATGGGTAACATTTTGGAATGTTGAAGAGACTTGAAATCTTGTCTCTCTAAATTATCACTGTCATTCTAATAAGAGTCCTTCCTAGGTGTTCACCAATGCCAACACCCTCCATTAGGATATCAAAGAGACTTTGTGATGAATCCATCCAATATAGTGAAGTCTTACTGATGAATCTTGTATCCTTAATCAGGTGGTCCCCATCGCCCATGTTTTACCCATGTCATCACCATACAACTGGCATTATCCTTCACATCATTTGGTACCACCTTATTAGTACATCGAAGGGACCATCATCTATGTCCTAGTGAAATCCATCATTCTCTCCAATGAAAAGATCAGGATTGCATTGGGATGTCAAAGGGACTGCCAAGTGACTCCCTCTAACATTGACCTATCGCTTTGACAATACACTTCTTGCAGTTCATCAAAATGTCAAAGAGATTGTTCATTTAGTCCTAATGATAGTTACTTGTCTTGTTGATGAAGCTTCATTGCCAAATAAAACTCCAAAGACACTTAGCGATAAGCCAAGCACTTGTTGAGGAGACTGACAAATTCATCTTGTCGAAACTCAACTATCAATCCAACAAACTAGAAACTCAAAGCTCAAACTTTGAAACCCTTTTATGCCAGTAATGGGTAAACCCACAAAAGTAGTTTAAAATTCGAATGAGGAAGGAAATGTCATAAAAAATGACCCCATACAAAAAAAACTCATTTTGGCGGTTCAAGCGAACTTGTTGGTTCAAACGAACCAAAATAGGGTTCGCTCAAACCATGGTTTGAGAAAACCATTTTAATGCTTGTACAGACAAAAAACACATGAAACTCCCTTTTTGGAAGGGAGTTTGTTCGAACCCCCATGGTTTGAGCGAACCCCCTATTTTCATGATTCCTACTCTTTGTGACAAAAAAAAATCAATTTTTTTGTGCTTCGAAGCTTTGGTTGCAAATGAAAATGGTGGAGACTTCACAAACCCAGTTGAAATCAAGTATTCCTCAAAACGAGCTATCCAACGAATATAATTTTAATATGTTTTGGTTTTATTATCTATTTGTTTTTTTAGTTTTATTAAACATATGTTTTTCACCAAAAATGAAGCTCTATGTTTTGCACATGTGGAAAAATAGAAGATTATGAAAAATAAAAATTGAAAAATATGAGTGCACCAGATATTGAAGTCCTTGATCCAACAAAAAAAAATTGAATTTCAATACATACAAAAAAAGTTACGCGTTATACAGTCACACTATGTATGAATTATAATTGGTTTGACTTTGAAACTTGACTAAAGAAAAAATATTTAATAAAAAACTATCTAACCAAGTGGAAGCACTAGATATCAGAGTTACAAATCTAAATTCAAAAGAATTATAATTTTATCCTTCATAGAAAAAAAGTTATACGTTATACGGTGAGTGTCTCTTTTTAAAAATGTTGTTTTATGAAAAAAACTAGTTTTCGAGGGAGATGGAAAAAGAAAAGCAATCTGATTCCAAAATTTTTTAAAAATATATATTTAGAATCTACAGAAAAAATTTCACGAAACTCTAGTTTGCATCATCTTCAAATTCCTCACGGTTTAGTCACTGTAGGTGCCTGAAAGTGAAGATTTAGTTTAAAAAAATTATTCCAGTGTCTAGTTTGGCCAAAAATTGTAAACCACTATTGTGGGATCACCCTAATTTTGAGATATTTTTCATAACATTCTCCCACTTGATGAAGAACTTACTCGCTTCTTCCAATGCTTAAAGTCATTGAATAATCTAGGCCCCAAGGCCCATCGAACTGATGCACCATTTTGACTTATCCATGCTCATAGGCTTTGTCAATGCATTGGCAACATTCACTAGAGTATCAAATTTTTCCAAACTAGCCTTTCCATCCTCCACCATATCACGAACAAAGTTGTACTTCAAATCAATATTTTTCATCCTGTCATGGAAATTTGGATTTTTTTCCAAACAAATAGTACTTTGACTGTCACCGAAAATAACAACCTACCCTACATCAAAACCAACAGCATAACATAGTCTTCTAAGACAAATGAATTCCTTATAGGTGTGAGTTGCTTCCATGTACTCAACCTCAGTAGTGGATAAAGCGACTACATCCTATCACTTTCTCATCCAGCTAACTACACCACCAAAAAACGTGAATACATATCCACTGGTGGATCTTCTACTATCAATGTTACCTACCCAATCAAAATCCACATATCCACGAATGCTAACTAAACCCTAAGATCTAGTAAAGTAACCATGATAACATAATCATACTCAAAAGTACCATTCAAATACCTGAAAGATCTCTTCACAACATCCTAATGTAGTCTTCCTTGATTAGCCATAAACCGACTAAACACTCCTACTACTTGGGCAATGTCTGGCTTGGTATAGACCATTGCATACATTAAACTACCAACTACACTTGCATAAGGTACCCTAGTCATTTCCTCCATCTCAATAGGAGATTTTGGACAATCTTCAATAGAAAGTTTCATTCCCTACAACACTAGAACAATTAACTACTTGCAATATGTCATTTTAAATCTCTTTAGGACAAAATTTATATACTTGCTCTCGTTGAGCCAAAGTTTTCTATTTCCCTTATCCCTTTTGATTTCCATCTCTAGAATATACCTAGTTGAACCTCTAGATCTTTCATTTCAAACTATGTTGACAATTGAGACTTCAATTTAGAAATCATACCCTTATTATTCCCAATGAACAACATATCATCCACATACAAGGCAATAATAATCTAAGACGACCATTTTTATATTTAGAGTATAGACAATGATTAGAATTTGATCTCACAAACCCCAAAGACAACACATAGGTGTTAAACTTTTGGTACGACATTCTAGGCGGCTGCTTCAAACCATACAAAGATTTCTTTAATTTCCAAACTAGGTTTTCCTTACCTTTTTCAATGAAGTGCTTTGGATGGGACATGTAAATCTCCTCCTTCAAATCACCATGAAGAAACATTGTCTTCAAATCCATCTTCTCAATCTCTAAGCCATATGCAGTTGCAAGTGATAACAGGAATCTGATAGACACCAACTTAGCTACAGGAGAAAAAATTTCTCCATAATCAATCCCCTCCATTTGGGAATATCCTTTTGCAACCAACCTTGCTTTATGCTTCTCAACACTTTCATCTGGACTAATCTTCTTCTTGAACACCCATTTACATCCAACAAGCTTTTGACCTTCAAGAAAAGGTACCAAATCCCACATTTCATTATTCTTCAATGACGCCATTTCTTCATTCATGGAATCCAACCAGGAATCTAAAACAGACATACCCATAACCTCTGTAATAGTCCTAGGCTCATCAATGTTAGCAATCAAAGCATAGGCACAACTGGAATCTAACATAGAATATCCAAACCTTTCAGGTTGTCACTTGGCACGTGTAGACCTCCTCACAGGCTAAGGCCAAGGTTCTTCATCTTATTTATAACTTTTAGAGCTGCTTGATCTCTCCTCACTAACATTTCCATTAGGAGTGTGTAGTTCATCCTTATCTGGAGTAAGAAGAAATTCAACTACCTCCTAATTTTCTGCTTCTTTCATTGCTGGTTGTAGATCAACTGTAGAATGTTTTAGCTCATGGAAGATCACACTTTTACTATACAACACCTTCTCTGTAACTGGGTTCTAAAGCTTGTACCCTTTCACACCGATTCTATACCCAATGAAGATACACTTCACTACCTTTTTCTCCAATTTAGATCTCTTTTCAATGGGAACATATACATATGCCTCACAACCAAAGACTCTAATGTGTCTCAATGAGGGTTTCTTACTAGGCCATGCCTCAATAGGTGTCTTGTCCACGAGCACCAAATTGGGAGATCTGTTAATCAAATAACATGATGTAGCTACAACCTTAGCCCAAAATTTTTGTTGCGGACTAGCAATACTCAACATACTTCTTTCCCTTTCCATCAGTGTTCTATTCATCCTTTTTTCAACTCCATTTTACTGTGGAGTGTAAGGATTCATTTTATTCCTTTTAATTTTGTGGTCCTTGCAAAACTTATCGAAATCTATCAAACAAAAATGACCACCACTATTTATCCTCAAACACTTTATTTTCTTACTAGTCTAATTTTCAACCAAGGTTTTAAATTCCTTAAACCAACTGAAAACTTTAGTTCTACTTCTAAGAAAATAAATAATTTCCTTCTCGAATAATCATCTATGATTGAGATAAAGTACACAAATTTTGATAATGAAGGAACATTAAATGGACCAAACACATCAGCATGAATATAATCCAGAATTATAGATGATTTATGAGGACTAGAATAAAATGAAACATAGTGTTGCTTTCCATATATACAATGTTCGCAAAAGTCAAACTCAAGATTAAAATCTTCAAGCCCTTCAACCAGACTTTTATTTTTCAAGGATTTTAAGCCTTTTTCACTAGTATGGCTGAGCCTTTGATGCCACAAGATTGTTTTCTTTGTTGGGAGCTCCATCTCCAAAGATTTTACACCCTTAGCAACAACACCTCCTTTCTCTACATGATCTGATTTATTGACTTTGTAGAAGCAATATTACAGTGTACTACACATGCATCCAACTTATATAAAGTACCAATTAGTGCACCCTTAGCCAACACCATAGAGCCTTTAGTCATTCTACAAAAACCATTCGAGAATGATACTTTCATGCCAACATCATTAAGCTTACTTACAAAAAGTAAATTTCAAGCCAAACCTAGTATATGCATCACATCATCGATTCTCTTTATTCTTCCATCAGGAAACTGAATTCTAACTCTTCCATGACCAACAATCTCTAGGTGAGAATCATCTCCCAGATACACCCTTACACCATCATACTTTTTTGTACTTCAAGAACTAACCTCTATGAGAAGTCATGTGAAAGCATGCACTTAAGTTGATCAACCAAACATCTTCTAATGCCTGAGTTGCCAATAATTATATGAAGGCATCTGTATCGCTCTGAGAAGATTCATTTTTTGAAGAACTATTTTTCTTATTCTTCTTCTTTTCTTTACAATCTTTCCAAATGTGTCCAATTTTCCCACAATTCTAGCATTTCACGCTGGAATTTTTGCCAGGAGACTTTGACCTCCCCTCTAACTTGGATCTAGATTGGTTTTCTTTCTTCTTGCCTCTCTCCTTTGATCTCCCTCAAATAGCAAGTGCCTCCTTTCCTATCTCAAAATAATTCCTTCACATTTCTTCTAGCAGTAGCAAAGCAACCACATATTCCATCTTGAAAGTGGTTGTTGTACTCCTAATAGCCATTACCAGTTGATCCCATGTGTCAAGAAACAAACACAACAAGAGCATGCAATGATCCTCATCATCTATCTTCACACCAACAAACCCCAACTAAGCAATGATCATGTTCAATGCATTCAAATGATCTGTAGCTGACACTCCTTCCTCAATCTTTAAAGAATACAACTTATTTCTTAGGAATAACTTATTTACTAGAGATTTCCCTTGATAAATATCACCAAGCTTATTCCATAAAGTTTTGATGTCTTCTCTTCATGGACATTCAAGAGAACTGAATCGGCCAAGCACAGCTTGATCAGACTCTTGGCTTTCTAGTCCATTGCATCCTAGTCATTTTGCGAGGTTGCTGATGGTTTTTTAGAGGACACTACATCCCATAACTTTCAATCCATGAGAAAATATACCATTTTTAGTTCCACAACTCAAAATTTCCATTGTTGAACTTCTCAATCTCTATTGTTTTGAATGTTCTTGCCATCTTAAATCTGTAATAAGATTACAACCAGATTTCTCTACAAAACTCCCACTGAACAAGATCAGCACAAAAAACCCGTCCTACCCACAAGGACAACAAGTTGGCTAGGATTTGATACCACCTAAAAGGAAAGCAAAGTGTAGAATACGCCTTCCTAATGCTAAACTTTAGGAGAGAGATACAAGAAAACTTTACAAAACTTGCAATTATAGAAAATTTAAGATACACATATGAGAAACATAATAGACAACAAAACATGAACACCATATTTTATGTGGGAAAACCCTTATGGAAAAAAAACCCATACACCAAAGCAGAGATTTCTTGTATTATAGTAAAACAAATATTACATACAATTTCTAGGGCTATGTTCTTTCAGGTGTTTATTCATAGAATGAATACAACAACATTACATTAAAATTTCTTCAATCATAACACACAATACAATACACTACCACATTCTTTACAGACTTTTCAAGTGTCATCAAAAACTTGACGTTTCAACTTCCATACCAAACTAAACATTAATTGCCACTTCTATGAAGTTCTTTTGGAATGTTGAAGAGACCTGAAATCTCATCTAGATATAAATTCTCATTGTCATTCCAATAAGATTCCTTCGTAGGAATTCATGACTAGCAATAACATCCATTAGGATATCGAAGAGACTCTTTGATGACTCCATTTGATATGGTGAAGTCTTACTGATGAAACTTGTAGCCTTAATCAAGTGGTCCCCATTGTCTACATGTCACCCATGTTATCACCATACAACTGACATTATCCTTCACATCATTCAATCCCACCTTATCGGTACATCAAAGGGACCATCATCTACATCCTAGAAAAATTCACCATTCTCTCCAATGAAGATATCCAGGATTCCATTGGGATGTCAAAGGGACTACCAAGTGACTCCCTCCGACATTGACCTATCACTTCGACAAAACACTTCTTGCAATTCATTAGAATATTGAAGAGATTGTTCGGGTATGTGCAGGATCATGATGGGCCAAAAAGTGGCAATATTATGGGTATTTGTAGGGTATGTGGCTGATGACTTTTTTTTACCCAAAATTGATGAAACAAAAATGGTTTTTAGAGGAGATTCTTAGCTTTCCACCAATATAAATTATGCTTTAATTTTAATTTAATAAATAATTATTATTTATTTTCTACTAGAATTACAACTAAAGTCTTGTCGATAGTGATTGAAAAACATCTATAACTTTCAAATGGTATCACATTTTTTGAAATCAACCCGTGATCACATTCTATGCTTCACATAATATAGGAAAAAAAAAAATCATGAATTTTTGACCAAGTTAAGGTGGTAAGAGACATAATGAAGTTTTATATTTTTAAAATTTGCAATAAAAATTCATAATTAATTATTTACTTGGAAAAAATTACAAAAAAATATGCATCACATCTAGACATGAGTCCTCTACTTATATATAAAATATTATAAAAATATTATCATTTTATTATGGTTAGGTGGTCGACAAACACCTACTTTTTATTTTTTTCCCGAAATTTAAGTACTACTACATTGAAATTTCAAATTTTCACTAAATAGATTTTATTTATTTTTAAATAAACCTAGTAGTTTAGAAACTACATTAAATTTTCTACAGATTCTATTCTTACATATTTTTGAAATAATATAGATAACTTATTCAAATTTTTACGTCAATTTTCCTAACACTGATTTTTCTAAATTTTTTGCCACTTAAGGGCCTGTTTTTTCCATGATAATCCTGCACATACCCGTTCAGTTAGTCTCGTCGATAGTTACTTATTTTGTCGATGAAACTTCACCGCCAAAGAAAACTCCAAAGACACTTAGTGATAAGCCAAGCACTTGTCGAGGAGACTAGAAACTTTGTCCTATCGAAACTCAACTATCAATCTAACAAACTAGAAACTCGAAGCCCAAACTCTGAAACCCTTTTATGCTAGTAAGTTTGAGACATTTTTCTCAACAATGTACCCTCTATACTCGGATTCTCAACTTGTATATTCTTAAAGAATATCCAGTAGAAGGTGGTGTATGCTTGCTTATTTTGAAAACCTCTCATATGATTTCTAATTTGAGTATTTACTACAAAGAGCTTATCCCACACTTTGCCTTTAAAACCAAGTAATTCATTCAAGAAATAGAATGTGAGGAAAATTATTAGTGAACCAAACATGAAATTGTATCCAATTTATTTAGTCCTTTTCAAATTCTTCATCAACTAATCTCTCAACAATTCACATAGGTCAAAGTTAGCACTTTCCTTCACCATTTGATAGGCAGTATGGATTTTGATGGTGGTGGAAAACCCTTCTTTATTTGTAAAATAAATCTTGTACACAATCCCCATAGAGGCATACCAAACTCTGGGGTTAGTGATATCCTTTACTATTAGGGTTCTCTTATTGAAAATTTTACACCAGTGAGCTCCATAACCCTTTCATTCTTTATAGACTTCAACATCAGGATTGGTCCGGAGGCACAAAGACCAGTAACTGGGCCCTAATATATTTTTTTTTGATCATGTAGGGCTTATCCAACCAAATGAACTCTTCATATAGGCGACTCAAGATGATTCTTACTCATTCTCTGCACTTGCAAAAGTGTGGAAAATATTTCCAAATTTCCAACCCTTTCACAACCACATTTGCATATTTTGGCTTGTACACACCATTCCCATTTAGGAGCTCATGTCAAACCATTTCAAAGGATGAAGTATGATCAATTTCATTTAGCGGGGAATGGATGTATATTCTTACATCTTCAGAGTATAAACATCCACAAGAACCTTCAAAAATACACCATCTTTGTCAACCTCCATTTTCTTGAATAGAAACTTCTTGTATTTTGGCCTTGGTTTTTCACATCAATCACCTATGGGTCACCATTGATATACCTTCTAAAATTTTCAAAACACAAATGCTAGGGTTTGGTAGGAACTTACAAAGATAGCTTTGAAAATCCCTTTTGTCTTTGTTTCTTTCCAAAACAAATGATTTTGAATACAAATAAGATCAAATCATTCAAACGAAACATAAAAGGCCTTTCATCTTCCCTAACTTTTTATCATAAATGCATTCGTACTTGTTAGGTAAACCTTCTATAAAAAATCTTCGTTTCATCATAGGGATACAATGAGTCTCAACACACCTTTGTAAATCATTCCCTTACATTGGAACCTTGATCAAAAGGTTCAACATTGCTCAGGAGATCTACACATCAGATGAATTGGTCCAATTCATCTTCTACGTTGAAATATTCAACACTTTATCCTTTTCAGGGGGCTAAAGGATTTGCAAATGATAGATCCCCCTAAGATAATGCTCTATCTCAATTTATCACAGGATCTTGTGCAAAATGCACAGGATTAGTGTCATCCTTCTTCACATTTTCTTGACCTTGCTTTTCTTTCCAAACTTTCTCATTTCCCTTCTTTTTCTAATTTAAGATTTCTTACTTCTTCTGGTTGTGACCCAGTGGCTTCACAAAACCACTTCTACAAAAAAATTCTTTATGTCCAACCTTATTGCACTTTTAACACACAATATTGTGCTCTAGAATAAAATTATTCCTTCTAACCTTAGTTTTGCACTCAACAACCTTATGACCAAAATTGTTGCAAGCATAGCAATATCCATAAAATGAAACACCATATCTTTGAGGCACAAATGGTTTTCTACCCATGTAATAATTTCTTCTTTTCCTAGATCTACAATCAACCAACTTATGCCCAAATTTATTGCAAGAATAACAATAACCTTGAACAGATTGAGTGAACCTGGTAGGGGCATGATGTCTAGTAGGTGGAGGACCTCTGAATCTTCTCTATTTTTAGACTGAAATGAATCTACCTTCTTTCATGTTGTCTTGATCTGTCTTTGCATCTCTAAAGGTCATATTGTTAGGTTCTTCAGTGTAGGCTTTTTCCTCCTTTATTTTATACTTTCCTTCTACCTATAAATTCTCATATAGGTTTGTAGATGCACTGGTAGTAGGAATTTTCCCTTTTTCAAAACCAAAAATAGATTTTTATTTTGATGGCTTAAATTGAGAGTTGATCAACTCATCAAAAATGTTAGAACCTCCTTTTAGCTTTTAGACCTTTGTCAATTTTTTCTTTTTATTTTTCTAGTTCTTTCCTCAGGGAGACAATCTCTTCTTTAAGCTTTGAGCATTCAACAATTTTGTCAATGATCTTGATATTCAGGCATTCTTCAATTATTTTACCTTCTTCAACTTGAAATTTCAACTTGCCAATTTTCTTTTCTGATTTTTCAAGTTGGAATTGGATCTTTTCATTCTTTTCTCTTTCTTCATCCAGATCATTTAGAGTAGAAATGAGTACTTCATAATCCACTAGACAATCTTCTTTATTGAATTCAATTTTAAATTCATCATCCTCCTTTTGGAGTATGACCTCTTTCTCCTGAGAGCACTTCTTCTTGGACACTACTTTATTCTCCATGTGTTCCAAATATAGGATATACCTCAATTGTTAGGCTTGTGTCAAGGAGCCTTGCTCTGATACCAATTGTTGAACACATCAAAATATTGAGGGGGGGTGACTCAAAATGCTTTAAAATTCAATCCCAACCAACTACTATTGAAGTTAAGTTATACCAATTAAACATTCATCCAATTAAACAAATCAAGAGAGAAGACAAGAAACCACACAAGAACACATATAACACTAGATTTACATGGAAAACCCTACTGGGGAAACACCATGGTGAGAAATGATGCTAGGAGCTACTATCTTAATCCAACCTCACAAGTAAATGATAGTTTACAATTTGATTTTGGGCTACCCCAAGGAAGAAACTACTCCTTGAATTTTTTTTAGGGGCTAAAATCCAAGGAGGTTATTGCTCCCTGATTAAAAGAAAGAACAACTGAAATATGATTGATTTTATGGATTCAACCACTAATAGACATCAATTGTGTACATTAGGTCTATAGTGGATCTTTTCACACTCTATTCATGCACTAATTTATCTTCACACACTTCTAGATCATACTCTTCACATCTTTGGTCTTCTATATATATCATTCACATGCTTCCAAAATATAAATTCAGTTAGCCAGAAATAAGAAATTGTGAAACTTGTAGCATGTTGGCCTATGTTTTCATTGTCAGCATACAAAAATGATAAATCATTATTTACATATGTTCTAGATGAGTTAGCATGACTCAAACAACATCTACAAACACTTCTTAGACTCCGCTCAATCCTGAATTAGTGGCACACATCACCAATATACCCTAGTCAACCTCAACGACAACATAACTTCTTAAAATGACTTAAAAACTTTGTGAGGTATTAGAAACAAGAAATATCTTCATGCGCTTCAATCCTTAGACACTATGAGACATGTGGAGTGTCCACACAAACTCATACCACTAATTTGTACAATCTTCTATTAGCACAAACACACAAACATATATTCTGATGAAGGAAAGTCATCTAGAAACAATTGTAACATTATGTCATTGAATAACTAAACATGTGGAGCACCAAACTACTTGAATCTCTAATATATCATGCATTGGACATTACTGAACATGTCCTCAAAACTACATCTAACCAAAACATCACATCTAGAGGAATATAGAGCATTCGAACAGGCCTTCATCACCACTTTTCACTACTAGAGCATAGACTAGAACTCTATCACTTGTAACTTTCACTGCAAAAAGATTAATGACTTGAAGTCTTGGATATAACACCTTCACATCTTCGTCAACTTATCTTTTGAACCACAAGGTTGAATCTTGCTCTATGGAAGGATGCAAACCAAAACATTGTGTCCCTATCTTAGGGTATATAGTGTGAATGCCTTAGACATAACTTTTGTAACTTTTATCTGAGTGTGGTACACCAAATGGAAAAGATATCAATGTAGACATACTGAAAGACATATTAGAACATGTGTACCCACCTCTGCATCATACTAGGCAACCAACTGATTATATACACTGCAATACTGAATTGCATCATCTAATATCATTGAACATCAACCATCTTCAGAGCATATACAATCTTCAACACACTTTTGACATTAATGATAACCAATCTTCTCAAGAGGCAACAAATCATGTCATTAACTAATGATTTACTTCATCCTTAGTTATAGAGACAAAATTCTTGTGCTTAAACTTTAGAATTTTCTCCCATCCAACATTTCAATTTTATTTTCCACCTATTTCCATTCCAACTTCATCAATGACTAGAGTTGGCGTAATGAATGCAACATTCAATTCTTCTCCCTCAAAGTGATCTACAAGCAATTCATGTTTCCTCTACCTCTCACACATCTCTCAACACCATTGGGAAGTTTATGTTCATTCTAACTAAGTGGAACAACCTTAATATTCAAATTTGATATTCCAAAGTAAATTAACTATCCCAACTCACTACATGAAAGTTTCTCCATTCTAAATTACCTATTGGGAACTACCTCAAGTTCATTTATTTGCCTCCCACTTGCCCTTTTCATGTTAATATTGAGTTAATCATTTGCACTACTTTTGATTATGCCGTCATGGTTGTATCCTTTGATATTCCTTTATGACCTTGCTACCTACCATTTTCCAATTTGTTTGGTTATAGAAAGTAGCTCTTCTTGATTCATCTTTTAAACATAAGGTGGTCACTATAGCCATAATGTTTGACGAATAATTCGAGGTCAATAAAGATCTTGCTAAGCAAGTGAACAAATTGTAATCATAATTGCATGAGTTTGAAGGGACACATAATGATTTGAATCTAAAATTGTTTTATATATAACATGTGTGATATTCATTTGTTTTGTCACTAATATTTGTCATTGTTACTCATAATCTAATAACTATTGCTTTTGTTTTGAACTATACCCAGCCATATTCTTAAACCTAGCATTCTTTAATTAGATTGAAAAGGTTACTAGTGCATAATTTTATATTTTTAATCTTCTTGTTGGTTTTCTTCACTGTTTTGTTGGGTTGCTCCTATACTGTTTAAATATTGTTAATGACCTGTGAGGGCTTGCTTTAATGTTTATTCTATTTCCTTGAATTTCTGCTTGAAGGATGAGTAATTTATGTTGGAGATATTTCAAGTGCACCTAAAGGAATCTCTAAGGAATTGCCATTTCCTATACTCAAAACTCTTGAAAATGATTGGCCAACTAACAAGATTTAGTGATAGACTAAGACCTTCTACACTTTAGGCTCTATGGGGCCCAGGAGGGTATTCCTATTGGTGTTCACTTAAGATAAATTTGGTGACACACATCTCTTCCACAGATCATTTCAACTGAAAGGAAAATATGCAAAGCATACTATGAAATTGGCTAGTTTCTAAGTTACTTGCTATCATTCCACTAAATGTCCTCACGTATGACAAATGAATATTAGATTTGTATAATGATTTTTGGAAATTTTAAAATGAATTTAAATTCTACCTCTAGATTGACCACCATAGAATAATTTGATTAACCAATTAGGTAAATCCTAAGGAAATAGATCAATGTCTTATGTAATTGGGTGAGGGAGTCTTATGCATATTACCAGTGATACAAAAATGATCTCAAATTCTTATGGAAAGAATATCTACATAACAACTTTGTATTATGAGACTCAAGGCCTGTGATGCACAACTTCTTATCACATCCTAAGCAGATAATTGTAAATCCATACCTCCTATTTAAGCATTTAATTGATTACTCGAATCAAGGCACAAAACAGAGATATACATTTGAATTGACACTCAAAGAAGAATGAAAATGTTATTGACAATTCCATCCAAGATTTACTCAAAACCCACATAAGGAGAGAAAATTCATCATAGGTAAATTTTCATTTATATTTGTAGATGTCTAAATTTGGACACTTAATTTATCCAAATTCATTTCCTTTTATCTTATTTTTATTAATTAAGTAATACTACTATTATTTAATTAATAGCTTTAATTCTGCCAAACTCCTAAGGTATTTAATCAATAATACCTTATCTCTTTAATCCTCATTCCATCAATTGAATTAAATAAATATTCCATTTATTTAATTCCCTTCATGTCACATCCTCCATCATTTTTATCTTATCTTAATCCTTCTTCTAATCTCATTATTAAGGTGTGCACATGCCTAATCCTTGATTAGGAGGTGTCACATCCTCCAACTTTTGTAAGTTGGCCTCTAATCTCTCTTAGCCACCTAACCATCCTCTAATCCTTTTCACTAACTAGCCTAATCAACCTCTCAAGGAATTTTAATTCTTTTTATCCTTCCAAGGAATATTAAATTCCTTTTCTCTTCCCCATGTCCTTTATATTACGTCCTTAGTCAACCCTATTAAAGGCTTCTCCTTTTGACAAAGGCATCTCTTCCTTGTGAATTTTAATTCACCTTTTAATCCCCCAATGCACCCTTTGGAATTTAAAATTCCTTCTCTCTTCCCCATGAGAATATTTGAGGAATTTTTAATTCCTCACATGTCCTCTCACTCACATGGGGACAAGTACCTCCTTTATGAGGAGATCTTGTCCAATCCCAAGGTACTTTGTACCCCTCTCCATGTCATGTCCTTCTCCTTCCACCTCATGTGCACTTCACCTTTTAGGGCTATCTCACATGCCACATGTCAAGATGTGAGGGCTTGTGAGTTCTCAACTCACCTTAGCCCTACATCTTGATATTTTGGTGGTTCAATCTCAAATCATTCATTTCTATAGGATTTTCCAAAAATCCTATAAATACCCCCTCTTTCTCCCCATATTTGAGGGGAGATCATTTGTGCTAGCCAAACTCTTGCAGTTTTGTTTCTCAACCAACACTTAGCTATTTTCATGTTTCCAAGCATCATTTGCATCTCACATCTCACATCTTGTGCCATCCAAGGAGCATACACGTCAAAGATCGAAGGGCCAACCAAAGAATTGACTCAACGCAAGGTATAAAGTTCCATTTTGTGGCTTTGTCTTGTTTTGTTTCTAACTTAGGCTAATCTTGAAGTGTAGGTTGTTTAAGTTGTTTATTTGCACTCTTTTGGCTTGTTGCTTGCTTTCTAACCACCTAATTCAACCTATCACATTTCTGGCACGACACGGGCGGGGACTCACAACCGTCTATTTCTTCACATTTGCTATTT
>VDFB02000008.1:315857122-315933717 GCA_007258455.2 Sequoia sempervirens
CCCCCATCCTCTCCCCTCATCCCATCTCATAATCCCACGCAACCCAATTCCATCTACCTCTCATCATCACTTCTTCTTTTACACATCTTTTCAATCTTCTAACCTATCTCATTATTCATATATCCATCCTTTCATCCTCCCAATTCCTCTTTTGATGATTTGGATAACTATCCCATCCCTGAGCTTGTATAGTCACTATCCTCCAATCCAATCTAATGGGTCTATCTTGTCCCATCGTGTCAGTCCAATCATTTTGTCCCCTTATCTAGGGTTATTCCATCATCTTTCATCCATCACTTGTCTTTGGCCTTCCGTCAAACTACGTCGCCCCTGCGCTTTCACGTAGGCAAGGTCGATCACTTGATCAACCCCCGGGGCTCCTTTATCGTCTATCGTCTATCATTCCATCATCGATCTTCATTGTCCACTTTGTCCCTTTATCGCCTATCATCAATCTTTCTACTTTGTCCATCTGATCCTTTATCATCTCTCATCAATCTTCTTATCTTATTCCTATTTGTCTGTCCCATCTTCATCATCCATCAAGGTCTCCTATCTTGTGTCATGTCTCTCATGTCGCGTCGTCAAGCTACGCCCTTATCTCGCTGGTTCTTAACAAACAAGATCCACTTGTACCACCAGATCCAATCAGTTCTAAATATCCTGCGTCATATCAATCTTTTAATTTAGTATCCATCATCGGTCTCAACAGGATGCATCCTTCCTAACAGACCTCATCAATCCCATCCATCCCCTTGATTGCTCCTATGGCAAAGGACATTTGAAATTCATTCGTGATCTTTCCGATGCTGGATTTTGACATCATTTGAGCTCCCACATCATCGCATATTCACCGTGTATGATCCATCATATCATGGTGTTGGTAGCGATAGTCAACATGAGGGTGTATCTTGATCTTTTACGTCTACCGGTTTGTCCCCGCGTAGTACCCACCAAGATCCCTGAGGTCTTGTGTTATGTTGGGGCATCCTTTTGTGCTTGTGGTTATCTCAATACCTGGCTCGACCAAGGTCTTCATGAATTTGGGGTGTTGGGATAGCCTTCTTTTTTGTTATGTTTGTTTTCTGCATTAGACACTAATCTGCCTTGGTTCTTCATACCCTGGCGTCTTGTGTCTTATGCTATAGCAAAAATCAGTGCTCCGACGATGGCAAATTGCATTTCGATTGCATTTCATCTCTCATCCTCAAATCCCCCCCATCCATTCATCCTTTATCACGCTTCCCTCCCAATCTCTTTCCACCTTTTTCATCCTTTCTCTCCCATCACTTTGCATCTTCTTCATCTCCCATTGCATCATCTCATCCATTTCGAGAGCACACTCGTGTTCTCTTGAACCCGCATGTCCTCTCGAGGGGGCATCCTTCTTCCCTAACTTTCATCTTTTCCCCCATCATCTTCCTTCCTAGTCACTTCTTTGAAT
Organism: Sequoia sempervirens; assembly: GCA_007258455.2. Classification (NCBI taxonomy): domain Eukaryota; kingdom Viridiplantae; phylum Streptophyta; class Pinopsida; order Cupressales; family Cupressaceae; genus Sequoia; species Sequoia sempervirens. The sequence continues at coordinate 315,858,567 of VDFB02000008.1, forward strand.
GACTGGGGCATCTTTTCCAATCTAACCATCTTCTTCTAGGTTCTATGTTTTAATATTCTTTGAAATGATGCTACTTCGTAACACCATCTCAAAGAGGGGCAAAATGTAGATGTCTAAATTTGGACACTTAATTTATCCAAATTCATCTTCTTTTCATCTTATTTTTATTAATTAATACTACTATTATTTAATTAATAGCTTTAATTCTGCCAAATCCCTAAGGTATTTAATCAATAATACCTTATCTCTTTAATCCTCCTTCTATCAATTGAATTAAATAAATATTCCATTTATTTAATTCCCCTCATGTCACATCCTCCATCATTTTATCTTATCTTAATCCTTCTCCTAATCTCATCATTAGGGATGTGCATATGCCTATTCCTTGATTAGGATGTGTCACATCCTCCAACCTTTGCAAGTTGGCCTCTAATCTCTCTTAGCCACCTAACCCTCCTCTAATCCTTCATTAACTAGCCTAATCATTTTTCCAAAGAATTTTTAATTTCTTTTATCCTTCCAAGGAATATTAAATTCCTTTTCTCTTTCCCCCCATGTCCTTTATGACATGTGTCCTTAGTCAACCCTATTCAAGGCTTTCTCCTTTTGGACAAGGCAGGCATCTCCCTTCCCTATGTGTGAATTTTAATTCACCTTTAATCCCCCACGTAATGTATGAATTTTAAATTCCTTCCCTCTTCCCTATATGATATTTGAGGAATTTTAATTCTCACATGTCCTCTCACCCACATGGGGACAAGACCTCCTTTATGAGGAGATCTTGTCCAATCCCAAGGTACTTTGTACCCCTCTCCATGTCATGTCCTTGTCCTTCCACCTCATGTCCACTTCACCTTTTAGGGCTATCTCACATGCCACATGTCAAGATGTGAGGGCTTGTGAGTTCTCAACTCACCTTAGCCCTACATCTTGATATTTGGTGGTCAATCTCAACCGTCCATTTCCCCTAGGATTTCCCAAAAATCCTATAAATACCCCCTCTTTTCTCTCATTTTAGGGGGAGATCATTTGTGCTAGCCAAACTCTTGCAGTTTTGTTTCTCAACCAACACTTAGCTATTTTCATGTTTCCAAGCATCATTTGCATCTCACATCTCACATCTTGTGCCATCCAAGGAGCATACACATCAAAGATCGAAGGGCCAACCAAAGGATCGACTCAACGCAAGGTATAAAGTTCCATTTTGTGGCTTTGTCTTGTTTTGTTTCTAACTTAGGCTAATCTTGAAGTGTAGGTTGTTTTAAGTTGTTTATTTGCACTCTTTTGCTTGTTGCTTGATTTCTAACCCTCTAATTCGACCTATCACAATATTCATGGATCAAGTCTGTACAAAAATTCAAGATAATATGTATATATTCATCCAAAATAACTCAACACAGGCATACTTCTCTATTCCTTTCAATATAATCGCACTATGACTAGCCTAGACCTATCTTGATACTCGCTATTATCTATTCTTTTCTTTTCTCTATCTCCTTTTTTGTCTTTTTCTTCTCTCTCTTTGTATTCGAGTCTTGAATTCCCTTTATACTAACAGGGAGCAACAAGCTTCGGACCCGAATGTAGTTACAAAATAGAATTATCATTTCAACAAAGTTGCAGCTACATTTGATCTAAATTTCAAAATCCACATGTTGAAACTGCAAAACCTAGTATAACAAGAAAGATCCCAAAATAACCACTGCCAGGGAAGAAAATGCAAAGTACCACCAAAACTTCCCTTGTCACCACCTAAGCACCACAAACCAGGCAATCAAAATGCCACGAGGGCACACGACCGATGTCGAATCATCAAAAATTTTCCACAAGGGAAATTCAGAGAGCCATCATTACAAAATCCTCAAAACACAAGCAAAAGAAGATTTCAATCACCACCAATTCATTTACCCATCACATCACCATGTCCCAAGTCATTTCCACGGTAAACCTAACCACTCCTTGTCATTGCAAGAGGAAGAGAGGAATCTTCAGCTTCTCCTTCCATCTTTTCTTCTTCAACTATGCTTACAGTATGCCCACTTGGGGTCTTCATGACCAACGACAACATAGAGACTACCTCCTCATCTCAAGATAAGCCCTCATTCAGCATTTCCAAGTACCAAGCATAGGTTGAATCAACCTATAAATCACCATCTCCAAAATATGTGCTTGTGAGGTTGATGGGGGAGTGCTGGCACTCGTAGGAGCCACACCCATAACTCACCTTCTACTTTGACCCCAACAGAGACTACATCGGGTGTTTTCCTTTGTCACCCTCTACCTTAGCAACAACACTCTCGAATTGCAGTTGGCGACTGCATCTTCTTAGTGCCAATTTGGATTTAGAATTAGTAGTTGCTTCCATAGTAAGAACAACTTCATGTGCACCAGGACTAGAGCTTTACGAACTTAGAAAAATTGAACTCCTCGTTGGTTGGCTCATCTCTCTCTCCTAATAATTCTATATGCCAGAAAGTGTTTAACTGCCCTATGATAATGGTGCAAATAACAATCTCTTCAACTGTATTTATCGAGTAAATCCACATAATTCTTATTCATTGTTTATCACACATGCACAATTCTCGCATCCCATTGGCAGATGTATCGACGCTGTTTAATTCCCATTTGCATGGAAATCTATTAATTATTCTCCATGATTATCTGCATTGGCCTCTTGGTAAAAGTTGAGATCAACTCGATTGCTTTGTAGAGTGTAATCCATTAATGCAAGCTTGTTGTGCAGAGTAGAATTGGCCATCAGGTTTCACCTACCATTTTGAATGAGATCCCTTGATCTTCCGCCTTGGTGGATGATCGAACAACTAGCTCATGTTTGACCTCCTTTGAATTCCAGCGGTGCCTCGCTGATGTGTTTTCAGCCAATTGCTTCTTTTCATGTCTGATGACATCGTCGCTACTTGTGGTCTCCACCATCTGAGCAAGTGAGGGATAGGTGTCGAGATCTTGTTGATCTCGCTATGTTTAATCTCTGTTTATCTTCACTCAGCGAGCTATTGGGGAATGGTTGATCTCGACCACTCATTGAAGGTGATGGGGGATGGGATTGGTAGTGGGAAGTGGGTCCTATGCTATATCTGGGACACGTGTTAGCTTCTCACTAACCTTGCTGCTTTTATCGGGTGTGCAATTTACTCCCGCAAGCTAGTGGGGTACTGTTCAAATTTCATCCCTGATCACTGAATCTTGCAAGCTGCACAACACATGATGTTAGAATTAAATGGACAAGATTGAGCTCGCCCAATGGTGACATGACCGCAGGGTTAATGACTTAATGCCTAAGTCACTAGACTTAAAAAATTTTGCAACCCGACTTTAGGAAAACCTTGACACGATGGGAAAAGATGACCAATTGCTTGGACAAATGAGGCCGGTGAACAAACATAACGAGTGGCTCAAAAAATCACTTAAGAAACTAATGACCGACTAGACAAGTCAATGTGGAAACATAACATTGGAACATTTTCTAATTAAAAACCCCACTCACCTTGGGGACAAGGGTTTAGAATAAAGGCCAAGCTCATGAAGATTGAGCTGAATTTCTTTAGAATTTCACAAGATCCATTAGTGGCTCATGCTCGGGGACACATACCCTTGGCAGGTATGGCAAGAAAAGAATCTCTGGTTGAAGCATACCAGGACACACAACCAAAAACCAAAGGACTTACCCTGACTAGGCAAGCAAACACACCAGACCCACATATTTACAAAATTTACAAAATGTACATAAAATAATTTTACAGAGTAGAGCCTTCAGGCTCCAAAACTTTAGCAACAAATCATCCAATCAAAAAATTTAGCCTATTTTCCTTGCAATGAATGCATATGAGCAGTATGTGACTCTATACCATTAGCATTATTTGGAATAACACTGTTTATATTATCCAGGGCTAAATTGCTAGCTTTGTCTCTCTTTATTAAAGGTTCCTCATATTGAATCAAGAAAGTGAAACTTTCATATTCCACCTCACCATGAAGTATATGATCCTCAAGAGTTTGTTCATCAAATTTGAAGTCCTCGTAGGTACTTTGGCTTTGACTAAACCATTCCTCACTGCATTCAGGAAAGAAAGCATAACTAGGTCTATTATCAATTTACCCCCCATAATTGTTAACCCCTTGAGGTGAGAGAAGTTCCATAATCAAATCCATAAAATATGGAGTATCTCCAAAAAATTCCAGTGTGGCTTTATATGGTCCCATATGGCCCTCACAATTACCCTTGCCCTTGAATTGTTTTTCATTTAAATGAGAGGGGACTGAAACATCAACATATTCAACAGGGTCACAATGTGATTTCATCTTCGCAACATAAGGCACTGGTGTGAGCTTATTTATGTAACCATCCTATAGATCATGAATATTTGACCTTTCAACTGTTCCTTTAAGTGTACAATTCTTCTCCATAGGGAAATCAATGCAGGCATGTTCATCTTCACGACTTCCCTTATCACATCTAGAACTGTTATCATACCTAAAGATCTCCTCATTGATATTTATGCCTCCACACTTCTCATACAGTTTAGCACTCAGCAAATCAGGAATACCCTCTTTATTGATAAGACTACCCATCTCAACATTATCTGATCACTACTCATAGAATTTTCCTGGTCCTTGTCAGTGATAATCTCAAAAAGAGGGTTAACCCTACCCCAATAAGGACTATCATTATGATTTCATCATCCCAAACATCTTCATCAAATAAAATATTTTTCCATGCATTAATTGGATGTATCTCATCATCTAAAACATTAGGATACAATCAATTCGGAGAACTAATGTACTCAAAATTAGTACAATCACTTGAGGAACACAAAGAAGAAATTTCACAATTACATCCATCACTTATGTCTACAGTAATTGATCTGCAGATAGAACATTCTTCACATGATGAGAAATGCTCACTACCTACGGAATTCACATTTGCAAGGTTGTTAACATATCCCCTACTACAATCAAGGGATTCCATCTCCATTTTGCTACGCCCTTAATATTATTGTACATCGGGTTATGAATAGTCGGCTTGTGGCTATCTTAACTCTCTATTAAGTCATATTATCATTAGTATATTATTATTTAGTTGTTTAGGTCAGCCTAAGTCTTATATAGGTGTGTCTAAGTCGGCCTAGGTGATATCCTTGGCATAAATACGTATATATAGGAGGTTGTGAGTCTTATTTCATCATCAAGTTGTGAAGTGTGTTCTCATTAGAGATATTTGGAGGTTTGACCCCTCTAAGTGGCTTGTTATTCTCAGTTATTATCAAGTATTTGCAGCATATTTCATATCATATTCTTCTATTGTGCAAGTTATTCCATAACAAGTGGTATCAGAGCATGATCTTGGCACCATAGAGGCAAGGTTTTTCTCAATTTTGGAGGCGATTTTGGGAAGAGCATATCTTTCAGATTTTGGTGAATTTTTATTTTACTTTTAAAGGGTTTTTGAAGAACATATTGAAGAAGATAAAATCCATATTTCAGAAGAATTTGAGTAGAATTAAGCGAATTATTGTAGAATTAGGGTTTCTACACTATTTTTTTGGAATCTACATATCTTGCACATATTGTTGAATTGAAGTCTAATTTTTATTGGGTTTTTGAAGACATACCAAAGGAGATTACAGTAAAATTTTTAGAGAATTTAAGTTTCATTTGTGTGATTTATTTCAACATTAGTGGTTTCCATCATGACGGGGCCTGCAACAAGGGGTAAAAAGAATGTTTTCACTCCGGGGAAGACTCCTAATAAGGATGGTGAAAAATTCGAGGATATTACTCATAATGAAGAAATAAATAAGGTCAAGGAAGAAATTTCCTCAATTAAGATGGATGTGTGTGACCTAAGAGGAAATATGTCGGACATGCGAAACATGTTAAGCACCTACATAGCTGAATTAAGAAAGGAGTTCTCAAGCGGCCAAGGTGAGAATTCTAGGTCAGCTACTACTAACACAAGCTTTAGTACTCCTATGGTATCTAGGAATTTATTTCCAAAGGTGGATATGCACAAGTTTGATGGTAAGGATCCTCTAACATGGATAAACCAAATGGAGATTTTTTTTGAAGTACACCAAATACCAAATGGACAAAAGGTCATGATGGCTTCCTTATATTTAGAACCAGATCAATTCATTTGGTATCGTTGGCTCTGCACTCATCGAGGTAAAAAGGGTCTCACCGTCTCATGGTCAATTTTTACAAAGGAACTCCAAGCACACTATAGCAATAGCGTCACAGACAACTTCTTCAGCCAGCTAGCTAAACTTCAACAAATAGGATCAGTTAAGGATTATATTCAGCAATTCCAAAATCTATCCTTACGGGTGGATTCAATTACGGAGGAAAACTTGAATGACTTATTCTTGGGTGGTCTCAAAGATCACATTCAACATGAGGTATGTATGTTTAGCCCTAGTTCCATAAATGAGTCTTTTATCTTAGCACGCAGGGTAGAGGAGAAATATTTGATTCCTAAGAAGCAAGGGGCTAATGTGACAAGAGAGAAAGGATATTTAACACAACCTACTAAGTTGAATCCCAAAAATTGAGGAGAAAAGAGCAAAAGGATTTTGTTTCAATTGTGATAGAAAAATCGAGGACATAAATGTAGTGAAAAGAAATTGTTTTATATTGAAGGTCCCAATGAGGGAAGAAGAGGAGGAACCCATACTAGAAGATGAAAGGGAGTCAAATGAGGAATCACATGATTCTCAACCAATCATTTCTTTCATGCACTCTCAGGTTTTAGCGCTCCACAAACTCTCAAGGTGGTGGGGTTCCTAAAGAAGCAGAAGGTAACAGTGTTGATCGACTCAGGTAGTACTCATAATTTCATCAACAAAAAGTTAGCTACTTGTCTAAATTGTTTCATATATCCAGCTCCAGAGTTTCAAGTTTTGATTGCAGATGGTGGTACAATTAGTTGTTCAGGGAAGTGTCATAGCATTAAATTATCCATGGGAGATTATCATCTTGATACCCAAATGTATGCGATATCCATGGGTGCAACAGATATTGTTTTGGGAGTACAATGGCTTACTACATTAGGAACAATTGAGATGAACTTCCAAGAACTATTCATGAGATTTCAATCGGAAGGAAGGCTAGTAGAGCTAAGGGGGTTGAAGGAAAAATCTCCACAAATGGTAAGCTCTCATCAAATGAAAAATTTGCTTGAGAAAGGAGTGGATGGATTTGTGGCCCAACTATGTTCATTAGAAGTCTCAATCTATTACTCCTACTCATCCAGATTTGCAAGCTATAATTGATCGTCCTCAGCTTGTTCTTGGAGATATGCCTAAAGGACTTCCTCCTAAGAGGGATCATGATCATGCCATCCAGTTAGTCCCGGGGCCAACCACCGAACATCAGGCCTTACAAGTATCCACACATACAAAAGAGTGAGATAGAAAAAATTGTTGAAGAGATGCTAGAGGCAGGAATCATCAGGCATAGCCAAAGTGCTTACTCCTCGCCGGTGGTGATGGTATGTAAGAAGGATGATACTTGGTGCATGTGTCCATTATAGAGTGCTCAACATGTACACCATTAAAGATAAGTTTCCAATTCCAGTCATTGATGATTTGCTAATGAATTAAATGGAGCTATGTTTTTACCAAGTTAGATCTTAGATCCGGTTATCACCAAATTTGGATTAAGGAGGAAGATATTTGTAAGACAACATTTCAGACTCATGAGGGTCATTATGAATTTTTGGTGATGCCATTTGGTCTTACCAATGCACCATCTACATTCCAAAGTTTGATGAATTCCATTTTTAAGAAGTTCTTGAGAAAGTTTGTGTTAGTATTCTTTGATGATATATTGATTTACAACAAGACTTGGGAAGAACATTTGCAACATGTGGACCAAGCATTACAAATACTTGAAGATCATAAACTCTATGCTAAGCCATCCAAGTGTGCTTTGGTCTTATGAGGTGGAGTATTGGGACACATAGTTTCACATGAAGGAGTAAAGGTGGACCCTAACAAAATTAAGGCTATATGGAATGGCCTATTCCAAAACCATTAAGAACCGAGGATTCTTGGGATCGTGTGGTACTATAGAAGATTTGTGAAGAATTATGGTAGTATAGCAGCACCTCTCACCACTCTATTGAAGAAGGATTCTTTCATTGGAACGAGTCTGCAATACAACATTTGAGAGATTGAAGGAGGCTATGTGTACAACTCCAAGACTTTCCACTCCGTGACTTCACCAAGGAATTCATTGTGGAATGTGATGCTTCGAATGGGATAGGAGCAATGCTCATGCAAGAAGGTCGACCAATTGCTTTTGAGAGTCATCAATTAAAAGGTAAGAATCTACTCAAACCTATTTATGAGAAGGAAATGCTAGCAATACTCCATGCAGTGAAACAATGGCGACCTTATCTATTGGGTAGACATTTCAAGGTTAAGATAGATCATGATAGCCTAAAATATTTTTTGGAACAACGACTATCTTCTGAAGAGCAACAAAAATGGGTAACTAAGATGTTAGGATATGACTTTGAGATTGTATATAAGAAAGGAAAAGAAAATATTGTCGCAGATGCACTATCAAGGAAGGATGAGAAAGATGAAGCCTTACTATGTGCCCTTTCAATACAAAGAAAATTGATTGGAGGAAGCTAAAGCAAGTAAAACGATGTTGCGACCAAGTAATCTCATCGAGCAATTAAAAAGTGATCCTAGTAGTTCAGATAAGTTTTGTTGGAAGGGAGATACTCTTTGGTATAAAGAGCATTTGTATCTCTGCAAGAATTCCAACCTTAAAATCAAGATTCTCAGAGAGTTGCATGAGTCTCCAGGTAAGTGGTCATTCAGGAATTTTTGAAGACATATCATCGAGTCAAGCAAGATTTCTTTGGGAAGGGCTAAAGGGTGATGTTCAAAATTTGTGGCTAAATGTTTGGTGTGTCAAAGGCATAAAGGGAGACAATTAAGACACCAGGTCTCTTGCAACCCTTATCTATTCCTAGCCAGCGTTGGGAAGAGATATCCATGGACTTCATCACAGGGCTTCCCAAATCTAAAGGTCATAATGTCATCATGGTGGTAGTTGATCGCTCACTAAATATGCACATTTCATTGCATTAGCACATCCTTTTATAGCAAGTGCAGTGGCTAAAGCTTTTTGGAGAATATCCAAAAGCTACATGGTACACCTAAAGTTATTGTTAGTGATCGTGATCCTATCTTCACTAGTCACTTTTGGAAAGATTTATTCTCATGTTTGGGTACTCAATTGGCTCTTAGCTCTTCATACCACCCTCAATCGATGGGCAAACAGAGGTTGTTTAATAAGTGTTTGGAAGGATATCTCACGTTGTTTCACTTCAGAGAAACAGTTCTAGTGGGTAGATTGGCTACCACTTTAATGGTGGTATAACACTTCTTTTCATAGCTCATCAAAAATGTCTCCATTTTTGGCACTTTATGGATATCATCCTCCTTCCATCACATCATCAATAAAGGTGTCCCCAAGAGTTCAGGCAGTAGAAGACCACTTGCTTCATCAACAACAAGTACTTTCGGGACTCAAGGAGAATTTAGCCATGGCACAAAATCGAATGAAGCAATAGCAGACAAATCATAGTAATGAAAAGTTTTGAAGTTGGGGATTGGGTCTTCTTGATTGCAGCCTTATAAGCAAATCTCACTAAAGCAGCAAAGAAAGAATAATAAGTTGTCTCCAAAGTATTATGGTCCATACCAAATCATGCGGTGAGTGTTGCCTACAAGCTTGAGTTGCCACCAACAACAAAGATACATCCATTTTTCATGTTTCCTGCTTGAAGAAGGTTGGGCATAATTCCCACTCAAACAACACTTCCCAGTTGGATGAAGAAGGAGAATCATTTTGGAACCAGAGTGCATTTGTCAAACACGCACAAAGAAGCTGAGGAATAGAACTATCACTGAGTATCTCATCCAATGGAAGAAGTTACCAGTTGAAGATGCCACATGGGAAGACAAGGAGTTCATTCAAAAGTTTCCAAACTTGATTAGCATTGAGGACAATGCTTCTTTGAAGAAGGGGGGCATGCTACGCCCTTAATATTATTGTACATCGGGTTATGAATAGTCGGCTTGTGGCTATCTTAACTCTCTATTAAGTCATATTATCATTAGTATATTGTTATTTAGTTGTTTAGGTCGGCCTAAGTCTTATATAGGTGTGTCTAAGTCGCCTAGGTGATATCCTTGGCATAAATAGGTATATATAGGAGGTTGTGAGTCTTATTTCATCATCAAGTTGTGAAGTGTGTTCTCATTAGAGATATTTGGAGGTTTTCCCCCTTGAAGTGGCTTGTTATTCTCAGTTATTATCAAGTATTTGCAGCATATTTCATATCATATTATTCTATTGTGCAAGTTATTTCATAACACATTTCATATGAGGAATCATATTCGCTGATTGATTCTTCAAGTTCAGTTTCATTAGCCTGACCTCTCATGTGTGTCCTGGCATCACAATTAAGTACATTCCTTTGATTAATAGAAGCTTGATGACTGCTAGATGCATCAATCTGGGAAGTTACATCTTGCATTTCTTGTGTTTTCTCATAGTTCGAGACATCCCAAGGAGAATAATTAGGAATCATCTCTTTATTCTCACATTCTATGTCTTCATCTTAATTATTACTATCTACTTATGTTTCTAGATCATCAATCAAATGACAACACTCAACAATTACCTGTTTTGGTTCTAATGCTTCTTCTTGATTTGATGGCCTTAGCCCTTGACCATTTGGATTATGATAACTATTACTCTCCCGAGTACCAAATACAAGCACATGACCATGCTCCATTCTTTCCACAATACTAATCCAATCTACCACTTGGTCTAGGCTACAAGGTTTTAAATCCTCCCACCACTGACTAGATCCTAACATATATGCTTCACAAAACACATTAATACACATTTGATCGTTGGGTCTGAAACTCCCAGGAATCTCCATCAGTATATCCAAGAATCTTGAAAATAAGTCATATGGTGACTCATTTGCATGTCTTCTTATCTCATGTAATTTCTTGATAGAGAGGATTATATTAGATTTTCCTCTCTTTGGCTGATGTGAAGTCTCTGCATATTTGTATTCTACACTTCTTGGGAGTAAAGTAGACACAACATCTACAATGTCCATTTTGTGACATATCTTTTTACCCTTTGAGTTACTTGGTTCAAAATTTGGGGTAGTGCTAGAACTACTACTAGCAACTGCAGATCCTTTCATCATTGAGTATCTCAAATTGTTCTCAATGTCTGTGGCAATGTGATAATCCTGGTGCAAAGTCATGGGTTCCTTATCTCTTAGCAAGAAACTCATCTTCTTATCAAATGCTCCTAAGTATACTACCAAACATTTTGCATTGTTTGGTCTTATATCTTCTAGGATTTCTCTATTTGCCTTTGCAAATTGGAGATTGAAAGCAGGGACCAATTCCTCTTGGTTTATATGGATCTCCATAAAGGATTTCCTTACCACATTTGGATTTACCCTTTCACCAAATTGGTCCATAAAAACTGTCATAAATTGACTCCATGAGGTAATGGAACTTACTGGTAAATATGAATACCAATCTCTGGCATTATCCTTCAAAGTTTGAACAAAAAGTTTCATGACAACATCTTCATAATTCACCTCAAAATCCCCCATAACATCTATGAACATTTGCATATGCTTAGAGGCTAATTCAAAACATTGCCTTGTGAACTTGGGAAAGTATTCCTAACATCCTTAGGAATTAGGTTAGGGAAACCTTCAATACCACTGAAAACTAACAACATATACCTCTCAATAACAAAATCCCTTTGAGGGGATGACATGATTTCTTCACCCTACATACTTTAGTTTGATTCTTTATAGAGATGTTCTTCAAAAGGCGATGCTCAACAAAATAACATACTTCATGGATAATCACATATTTTACAAACAAGAAGTATGAAAAGAACTATCACTATTCCCTGTCTTAATGCAAATCCATCTAGTAGAGAAACATTTATACTCCTAAGCCTTGAAAATTTATCATAAACCCTCTTCAACAAAGAAACACTTGTTGTAGACTTATGAAAGTACTTGGGAATTTTGTAGCAACTGTTAATCTTTCTTCCTAATTTCAAATTATGAAAATCTTTGAAAGCTTCTTCACAATTTAACTAGTTCCTTGGACAGAGTTGCCACCTCCTTTACAGAGGAATGAATTTTTAAAACACGTGAAATTCCTTTTAGACTGAAATCTCATTTTGGGTTTTCTTCAACAACAGAATCACACTCACATCCTTTAATCTTTGCTACTATAGATCTTCTCCAGGTTCAAGGTCTTTTCAATTATCTGAACAAAGATGTTCAGATCCACCAACTTATGAATAGTAGACGTAGTGACTCTTTACAAATGATATGACTTAGTTTCTAAATCATTCAATGAGAATTTACTCAAGATTGGAATGACTCTTTGATAAGACAATATACAACCAAACTTCTAAGTGCATCCCCAGTGGAGTCGCCATTCTATTGGTGATTTTTCCAGTACACCTAAAGGAATCTCTAAGGACTCGCCATTTCCTATAGTCAAAACTCTTGAAAATGACTGGCCAACTAACAAGATCTAGTGACAAATTAAGACCTTCTACACTTTAGGCTCTATGGGGCCAATGAGGGTATTCCTATTGGTGCTCACTTAAGATGCATCTGGTGACACACATCTCTTTTGCAGATCGTTTCAACTGAAAGAAAAATATGCAAAGCATACTATGAAATTGGCTAGTTTCTAAGTTGCTTGCTACCATTCCAGTAAATGCCCTCACATATGACAAATGAATATAATATTTGTATAATGATTTTTGGAAATTTTTAAATGAATTTAAATTCTACCTCTAGATTGACCACCATAGAATAATTTGATTAACCAATTAGGTAAATCCTAAGGAAATAGATCAGTTTCTTATGTAATTGGGCAAGGGAGTCTTATGCATATTACCAGTGATACAGAAAATGATCTCAAATTCTTATGGAAAGAATATTTGCATAACAACTTTGTATTATGAGACTCAAGCCTTGTGATGCACAACTTCTTATCACATCCTAAGTAGATAATTGTAAATCCATACCTCCTATTTAAGCATTTAATTGATTACTTGAATCAAGGCACAAAATAGAGATATACATTTGAATTGACACTCAAAAGAAGAATGAAAATGTTATTGACAATTCCATCCAATATTTACTCAAATCCCACATAAGAAGAGAAAATGCATCATAGGTAAATTTTCATTTATATTCATAGATCAAGTATGTACAACAATTCAAGATAGTATGTATATATTCATCCAAAATAACTCAACACAGACATACTTCTCTATTCCTTTCACTATAATCGCACTATGACTGGCCTAGACCTATCCTGATACTCACTATTATCTATTCTTTTCTTTTCTCCATCTCCTTTTCTGTCTTTTTCTTCTCTCTCTTTGCATTCGAGTCTTGAATTCCCTTTATACTAATAGGGAGCAACAAGCTTTGGACCTAAATGCAGTTACAATGTAGAGTTATCATTTCAACAATATTTTAGCTACATTTGATTTGAATTTCAAAACCCATGCTGAAACCGCAAAAGCCAACATAAAAAGAAAGATCCCAAAATAATCGTCGCTGGGGAAGAAAATGCAAAGTACCACCAAAACTTCCCCTGTCACCACCTTAGCACCACAAACTAGGAATCAAAATGCCACGAGGGCACACAACTGATGTTGAATCATCAAAATTTTGCCACAAGGGCAAACCAGAGAGCCATCATTACAAAATCCTCAAAACACAAGCAAAAGAAGATTTCAATCACCACCAATTCATTTACCCATCACATCACCACATCCCAAGTCACGTCCACGGTAAACCCGACCACTCCTTGTCATTGCAAGAGGAAGAGAGGAAACTTCAGCTTCTCCTTCCATCTTTTCTTGTTCAACTATGCTTACAGTATGCCCACTTGGGGTCTTCACGACCAGCGGCAACACAGAGACTACCTCCTCATCTCAGGGCAAGCCCTTGTTCAACATTTCCAGGTATCGAGCATAGGCTGAATCAGCCTCTGAATCACCATCTCTAGAAGATGTGCTCGTGAGGTTGATGGGGGAGTGTTGGCGCTCGTAGGAGCCACGCCTATACCTCACCTTCTACTTTGACCCCAACAAAGACTGCATTGGGCATTTTCCTTTGTCACCCTCTACCTTAGTAGCACCACTCTCGAATTGCAGTCAGCGACTGCATCTTCTCGGTGCCAATTTGGATTTAGAAGTAGTAGCTTCTTCAATAGTAAGAACGACTTCATGCACACCAGGACCAGAGCTTTGTGAACTGAGACAAATTGACCTCCTCGTTGGTTGGCTTATCTTTCTCTCCTGATAATTTCGTACGCCATAGAGTGTTTAACTGCCTTGTGATAATGGTGCAAATAACAATCTCCTCAGTTGTATTTATCGGGTAAAACCATAGCATTCTTATTCATTGTTTATCACACATGCGCAATTCTGGCATCCCTTTGGTAGATGTACCAGCGTCATTTAATTCCCATTTGCTTGGAAATCTGTTAATTATTCTCCATGATTATTTGCACTGGCCTCTTGGCATGAGTTGAGATCAACTCGATTGCTCTATAGAGTGTAAGCCATTAATGCAAGCTTGTCGTGTAGAGTAGAATCGACCATCAGGTGTCACCTGCCATTTGGAATGAGATCTGTTGATCTTTCGCTTTGGTGGATGATCGAACAACTAGCTCATGTTTGACCTTCTTTGAATTCTAGCGGTGCCTCGCTAATGTGTTTTCAGCCAATCGCTTTTTTTTTGTGTCGGATGACACCTTTGCTACTTGTGGGCTCCACCGTCTGAGCAAGTGAGGGACATGTGTTGAGACCTCGTTGATCTCGCTAGGTTTAATCTTCGTTTATCTTCACTCAGCGAGCCAACGAGGAACGGTGAGGATCGTTCCGCCCGGTTGATCTCGACCGCTCGTTGAAGATGTCGGGGCACAAGATCGATAGTGGGAAGTGGGTCCAGCATTGTATCTGGGACACGTGTTAGCTTCTCGCTAACCTCGTTGCTTTTATCTAGCGTGCAATTTACTCTCGCGAACTGGCAGGGTACGGTTCATATTTCATCCTTGATTACCAAATCTTGCAAGCTGCACAACACACAATGTTAGCATTAAACGGACAAGATTGAGCTCGCCCGATGGTGACATGACCGCAGGGTTAATGACTTAATGCCTAAGTCACCAGACTTAAAATTTTTTGTAACCCAACTTTAGGAAAACCTTGACATGGTGGGGAAAGTTGACTTATTGCTTAGACAAACAGGGCCGGTGAACAAACGTAACGAGTGGCTCAAAAAATCACTTAAGAAACCAATGACCACCTGGACAAGTCAACGTGGAAACATAATGTTTGGCACATTTTCTAATTAAAAACCCCACTCACCTTGGGGACAAGGGTTTAGAATAAAGACCAAGCTCATGAAGACTGAGCTGAAATTCTTTAGAATTTCACGAGCTCCATGAGGTTTCCCACTTTTTAACACCAAAAACAATTGAGACATAAGAGGATGTGGCTAGTCTCTTATAGCTAGATAATATGACGCGCTTCCTATATTTTAATGATGTGAGGAGGTGTACCACATTTTCCAATGTTGAAATGACACTTATCTGGTTTATGTAGGAGTTACCTAACTTGACCCATAAATGTGTTGTCGCTAATGCTAAACTATAGAATGCGCTTCCTAGAGTATGATTCATATTCTTTTTTGATGTTAGAATTGTAGTTTTAGAATATACCCAGTCAATTTTACGTACAGAAAATATGTAAATAAAGATATTTTAAGGCTGGCTTCAATTGAGTGGGTGAAAACTGAAAAGCCAAAGGAATAAAAGCATTTTGATTACCTACACTTCTTAATCCATCCTCCAATCTTCATATTCTTAAATAAATGTTTTCCAAAGCTGTATGTTTCCAAGTACATTTTCCTGACAGATGACTACTCTTGACCAGAGCTGGATGTTTCTCAAGTTCCTTTCCTTGACTGATGACCACATTTGTCAATACTTAATGAAATTCGTCCTGTTCCATCCTCCACCTACCACATGTTAGAGGAGTCATGATGATGAAAGCTAGAGGCTACAAGTGGGTACAAGTGCACACTCATCTTGGTGTGAACACATTTTCGTACTAGTTAATAATGTTAGATGATATGGTCCAGATATCTGCTATGGGAAAACAAAAGACATGATTGATGTAATGTATACAATTTTGCCTTATTTATTACTGTACACTAAGTTGTACTTTCGCCCAGTACTGAACGGCATAGGAGAATGAAAGAAAGTTTTATACAAATTTAGGTATGGGCCTGTTCATCTATGAACATAGGGGGCCCAACACTGTCTCAAGAGTCAAAACACGTTGAATTGAAAAATTTGGTGCTTCTCATGAGTTATTATCTTGTTGTTAGGTGTAAATGGATTAATGATATGGAGTTTTTACAATTCATATTATTAAAAAATGGTTTCTGGATTCGAATACGTAAGATATTATTTTATGGGCATTTCAAATCACACTCTATGATCCATCATCGAAAGATAACACAAAATTGTTAGGTGTATATGAAATTTAAATTCTAGATTTTCATTTCTATTTCATGAAAATATTTACTTCGGTAATGCCATTGTAATTTCCTTGGGCAATCCATTAGAGAATAACCAAATGGGCCCAACAATGGCAGTACTCATTAGCAGTCTTTTTCAGACATGAATGACATCCATACTCCAATTGACCTGAGTAAACGATCTTTCGTTCTCAATGATTTTGTATCGTAGTTGGGTGACTCAGCAATTAGGTCGTAGATGTTATAGATGAAGAGCAGTCTGTTTCAACGTAGTCTTCTGTCTTCAAATCTATATTTACCACATAATTACAGGTAAATTTCAATGTTTGGTATGCAATACATTACAGAGACTAGGTAGTTGGTACATTTATATTATAGATTGCAAGTGCAGCGTTCGTACACTTGGAATGACAATCTGTAGTGACAGTTTAGAAACTTTGTCTGGTGGTCAAAGTTTGAAGTCGGACACAGTTTTTAAGGCTTTGGGAATCTGGGCTCAAAATTTAAAATAATCCATAATGACATGACATATTTGATAAGGAAGTTTAATGAGGCAGAGTAATGGCCGTCGTGACTCTTTTGACTGGAATTTTAATGCAATTAACCATTCATTCTTTAGCACAATTGTACAGTTTTGACTGCAACGATATACGCATTAGGTAGCTGATCAGATGGCAAGGTAAGGTGTAGATAGAGTGCTGGGCCGGGAGATTTTGTCAACAATCATAACATGCGCTCCTCCGAGGGTCCGAATAAGTACACAGGATTCATTCCACTAGGCAGGCCTCGCTCGTCGTGGACATGACCGAAGATCTATACGGGGTCGCATTGTCCCCTCACACCATGCTTCGATCGGTTCCATGGATCTTCCAGACTCTTCTGAGTGTTTTAACCGGAGATTTGATGCTGTCCAATATACACGCAGGGAAAAGATAACTTACCATTTAAAATAGAGTGCATTGTTATTGGGTCTTGTTGGTGCAAGTTTTGACACACCAATGTTTTGCAAGTCTTGAAATTGAGATGGTGATTTGAAAGGTGTTAGGGGAGAGGACCCAGTAGTTGTGCACCTTAACTTCGCGTTCTTAATTCTCCTACATGAAAATTTCAAATCACTCCCAATTTTTTACAGTGGCTTGCTTGATAAGTCCCCTGCTTACAACTTTCGTTTCAAGTTGTCATCATTAATTTTGATACCTTAATTATGCGTTACCGTAAAAAGTGTAAAAAATCCCTATTTTCTAACCCCCTACCAACCGTAGTGAATTACCACCCCCAATTCTTGAACACTTTACACCAATACTTGAACACTTTATCATAAAAAAAAATCACTTTCTATTTTAAATATGATTGTACATTGTTGACAAATTAAACAACTTGTTACTAATAATTAATTAAATATGAATTACTTATAATTACTAATAATCTTTAAATAGCACATATTTTTTTTACTACATGAATAATTTTTACCTATAAATTATTATTAAATTACATATAATTGTGAATAAATTATCTATAAACTAGTAATAAACTACTATTCCTTATGACCTATCGATGTATTGAAGTGCATATAACCTAACCCTAATTTGTAATATACTTTGTTACCTCCTCATTCTGTCGATCTTGTAGCCGCCGTGTCCATTGCTAAGGTCTGCAACCAACGTGCCCATTGCTGAAGCTCTACAACGAACGTGTCCATCCGCGATATCTACAACCATGCAACGAAAGATGCTGACCAAGCAAGTAAGGTTGCATATATTTTTGTTCGTTATCTTGTTTTTTGTTCAATGTTTTAACAAATTTGTTGATTTGTAGGTCGCCTCCTCTTCCCATATTCATGCTGTCGACCATGCAACTGTGTCTATGGACACAACCATTTTACAAGGGTTTGGAACTCTTTGAGCGGTAAGGTCTTTTCTGACCTTACTGGGGCTATGACCCATTTTCAGTGGTATTAATTTTTGCATTGCAGTTTATTTCTAAAACTTTAAGGTTAGGGTTTATGGATACAGTTAGTTGATATAATAAGAATACAGTGAATTTGAAATGCCAGATTGATGTTCTTTGTTTTTCGAAAACCCACAATAAAATTTGGTGGTCTGATAAATTTAAGGCCTTCTTCTTTTTCTTGTTGTTCTATTAGAAGATGTTTTTTTTTGGGGAATACCCAACTGGAAAATTGGGCTCAATAAGGTGCTGAAAGCATTTTAGGGTCAAACCGCTAACTTTTCTGAGCGTTTTCTGGAAGACCCACCTCAAAATTTATTGTTATTAGACACATTGTTGTGTTTATTGATGTAGTTGGATACTGTGAGAAATTTAAGGCATTTTGAAAGGCCAAAATGCTACTTTTCTGATATTTTTCTTTTGGGTTGAAAAAACCAAGTTAAAAATATGAGGTTTTCTGATAAAAGTATTGGTTTTGTTGTTACAATTAGGTGCTCTAATACATATGCGTTTTCTGAGGTTTTCTGATAAAAGTAATGGTTTTCTAATAATTATTGACAATCCCTGAAGTAATGCGTTCATTAAGACATATGCAAGATATATGAGAGGAACATATTTTTGTCCTTTATGCTACAGCTGCATCTTTTTCTTAGCATTTTCGTAGTGTTTGAATGTGTGTAGACTCTTCACATTTTCCCATTAAGATTAGTGTGAGAAAAATTATGATTTTTTTAAAAAAAATTACAAATTTACCCTTTTGGGTGTAGTAACCACAAGCTAAGATACTTTAATGAAGGGGTGTCTCTTTTGTCAGTCACTCAAGATTTGCATTATGTCTCATCTATTGGGGTACATTGCATCTAGCATTTAGGATACAATATTCTCAAAATTTCACCATGTCTCGTGGGGTTTGAACTTTTTCCAGTGTTTTCTAATGTCTCTAGGTTACATGTTTTCATTTCTTATTGTGCATTATTAGATTATAAAATAAAATCAACAAAGCATCTGGAGAAATAGTCTATAAAATCAACTACTCATGACCTTCTGCTGTATTTAGAGAAATACAAATTGTGTTAAGACCAAAAACAGTAATTTAGGTAACAACATTGCCATTCATATGCAGTGCTAACAACATAACCTTAAAGATTTAATTCTTCTCAAATATTACATAAATAACCTAAAACAAATATAGAAATAAAAGGACACCAAAATGGATGTTAGAAAATATAGGTTTGAAATGCAGTAACATTAAGATTACAATTTGAAATAAGCAGAATCCTTGCTATCTTTCTAGGTGTTCATAGTACTTTTACTTGTTCATTGGTGAGCTTTGCATAACTCAAAATTACATAATTAAGAAGCACTTAGGGCAAATCAAGTATTTTACAGAATTTGTAAACCACTAAAATAACGAATGACAAAAATACCCACTTGAGCATATTTTTTTCCCTACTATGTCAACCATATGCTCCTTGCACTAACAAATACAACATATATTTTTTTTTTTGGATACTTTGAACAAATGCTTAGATAAATCAATCCAATCCAAGTTGGTAGAGAAAAAATGTTTATGCAACACTTTCCATTTGAAGATGGTGACTTAATGCTCTACAGGCATTTCAACAAGCTCACCATCAGATGAATCAGTTTTAGACGTTTGAACTGAAGCATGTAAAGGATTACAAATTTAATTCAAAGCTTCCAAGACATCATATTTCCTATATAGGAGAATTTCGATCTCAAATGAATTTAAGTGTCGTCAATTAATGAAATTTTCTACTCTCTTTGTGTTTGTTTGCGAGTGGCCATCATGGATCTTGTTAAAAAATTGGCTCCACATTTCACACGACTTGCCAATTTATGTTTGCAAAATTTTGTTGCAAGGGGAATGAAGTTGTAGATTTGGTTATAGGAGTGAACCTTTTGAATTTACAATATGAATGGTGCAGTTGGTTCAACCAATGGTTAACCATTCATCCAATTCAGAGTGTAGATTAAACATTAACAAAAGATTAAACATTAAAAAAAATTTCATTAGGAATAGAACTTAGAACTGGTAATTTAAATTATTCTACTAGTTACATAACAAAATTAATTGCATAATCAACAAAAAGTTAAGTTCCAGAGCAAAAATGAAGTGAAATTCAAACACTTCAAGTCTTAGTGCCTTTAAAAAAAACACACTATATTGAACATACAACAAGCCAAAGTCTTCAATATCTTCTTAGATTCTCTTTGTAGAATATTTTCTATGCTACCAAGTTAGCCCCATTTATGGAGATGTACCCATACCGAATCAGACCATGTACTGGTCCTGGGTTTGCTTCCTTGAGATGTCCCCCCCTCTGATATTTTATCGATTTTCTATTGTAATTTTCTGATTTCTTTTTGTCAAACAAATAATTGAAAGTAGTAAACTACTTTTTTAAAATAAATTAATTCAAATCACAAATGAAACTACAGCTTGAGATGCAACCCCACAATGTAAATAAAACACCAGATCTAAGAAGAATGATAATTGGCTGATTTCTTGCTTGCTCTTCCAAATTCTGACTGTAGTTCTTCTTCATGTTAATCTTTTACAATACATGTTGAAATTTCATTATATTGGCTGCAACTATTTGCTTGAAAGCTCTGCCATTCAGCATCAGTACAAAATTGTAAAATCATCATACTTGATAGAACACTATTTATCCATAGAAATATTTTTGCAGAAGGAAAGTATAGAAAAACCATATGATTTTTATCTATATGATTTAGTCTATAATTTTTATCTTTAGTTTCCAATGTTTATATAGCAATCTTCAAGATTGAAGACATAGTATCTTCAATCTCCAATGTTTATACAACAATCTTCATGATTGAAGACATGGTATCTTCAATCTCCAATGTTTATACAACAATCTTCATGATTGAAGACATGGTATCTTCAATCTCCAATGTTTAAATAACAATGTGCATAGACTGAAGATGGCATGCAATCAAAAAAGTTGATTCAACTTATTGTTATATCTTATTGTTATATAAACATTATAGACTGAAGACAACATGCAATCAAAAAAGTTGAATCAACAAATTCAACAAATTGTTATATAAAAATTATAGATTGAAGATATCATGTGAACATTGTATGCAGAATAGTTGTTTCTACACATTGTTATATAAACATTGTAGATTGAAGATAGCATGTGAACATTCAAAACAAAAACATATTTTTGAAGAGATCATTGAACATACATATATGTAATTAAAACACCAGATCTAAGAAGAATGATAATTGGCTGATTTCTTGCTCGCTCTTCCAAATTCTGATTGTAGTTCTTCTTCATGTTAATATTTTACAATACATGTTGAAATTTTATTATATTGGCTGCAACTGTTTGCTTGAAAGCTATGCCATTCAACATCAGTACAAAATTGTAAAATCATCATCCTTGATAGAACGTTGTTTATCCATAGAAATATTTTTGTAGAAGGAAAGTACAGAAAAACCATCTAATTTTTATCTATATGATTCAGTCTATAATTTTTATCTTTAGTCTCCAATGTTTATATAGCAATCTTCATGATTGAAGACATGGTATCTTCAATCTCCAATGTTTATATAACAATGTGCATAGACTGAAGATGGCATGCAATGAAAAAAGTTGATTCAACTTATTGTTATATAAACATTATAGACTGAAGACCGCATGCAATCAAAAAAGTTGAATCAACAAATTCAACAAATTGTTATATAAAAATTATAGATTGAAGATAGCATGTGAACATTGTACGCAAAATAGTTGTTTCGACACATTATGATATAAACATTGCAGATTGAAGATAGCATGTGAACATTCAAAACAAAAACATATTTTTGAAGAGATCATTGAACATACATATATATTTAGTTACAAAACATTACATGCTAGATTGAAGATAGTGTGTGAACATTCAAAACAGAAACATATTTTTGAAGAAACATTACATGCTAGATTGAAGATAGCATGTGAACATTCAAAACAGAAACATATTTTTAAATAGATCATTGAACATACATATATATTTACTTACAAAACATTACAAAATGACCAGCCTGTACATGCTGCAAAATAGGCATGGTCTGCACAATTGTTACATGGTCATGCATTGATATATCCAGTTACAAAACATTACAAAATGGCCAGCCTGTACATTCTGCAAAATAGGCATGGTCTGCACAATTGTTACATGCTCATGCATTGATATATCCAGTTACAAAACAAAATGACCAGCCTGTACATGCTGCAAAATAGGCATGGTTACAAAACAAAATGACCAGCCTGTACATGCTGCAAAATAGGCATAAATAGGCATGGTTACAAAACAAAATGACCAACCTGTACATGTTGCAAAATAGGCATGGTTTGCACAATTGTTACATGCTCATGCATTGATATATCCAGTTACAAAACATTACAAAATTACCATCCTATAGATGCTGCAAAATAGGAATGGTCTGCACAATTGTTTCAAGGACTGCAAATTGTAACCATTGCAGAATATACAAGGTCTGCTAAATCAAACATATATTACGCAAATAGGCAATGCTAAATAGGTATGTAGAATTGATTAGTTTACCATAAATCCAGGGAATGGTTCTGGCTCCTCCTCCATAGGACTCTCTGTTGAAGTTTTAGTTGGAGTAGCTGAATCAACATGATCAAACAATCTATATGCCTTCACATCCTCACAATAGCCAACAAATATGTACCACTGACTCTTCTTCTCCATGGATTTATGCCGAACATTCGGAATGAATGCCCAAGCCTCACTACCGAATACTCTAAAGAAGGATACATTAGGCTTGCGATGAGACCAAGCCTCCTCAGGGGTCATATTTCACACTGCCTTGTGGGGCATACAATTCTGAATATAGTTGGCACAATTGACAGCTTCGGCCCAAAAGGCAGGAGCCATGGACCTAGACTGAATCATGCAATTGGCCATTTCCCTGAGAGACCTGTTCTTTCTCTCTACCACACCATTCTGCTGAGGAGTGTAAGGAAATGTGTGCTGATGAAGAATACCATGCTCACTGCAAAAATCCTTAAATGCCTGATTGACATACTCCCCCCTATTATCTGTGCGTATTTGTAGAAGAGAAAAAATTGACTGCTTCTCCACAAATGTTTTGAATGTCTTGAAGTTGGTGAGGACTTCACTCTTGAGCTTCAGAAAATAGACCCATGTCCAGCGGGAAAAATCATCAATGAATGTGAGCACATACTTAGCCCCTGAAAAAGAAGGAGTTGGGAATGACATGAGATCACTATGGACCAACTCAAGGGGTGTGGTTGCACGTGTAGCTTGACCCTTAGGAAAAGGATCTTGATGTTGCTTGCCAAGAACACAACCTTGACAAACACCATCTGTGCAAGTGATCTTAGGAAGACCAACCACTAAGTTATGTGCTTGCATTTTTTGAAGATATCTATAGTTCAAGTGCCCAAATCTCTCATGCCAAAGCTTGCTCATTGAATCAGCATGAGCAACAAAACATGAACCCGATGAAGACTCAAATCCATCAAATCGATACAAATGATTCTCATGATCAACTATCTCTGTAGCAACAACCTTCTTAGGATCCTGCAACTATCTAATAGTCACATTCTATGGAGTAAACTCAACTGACTTCCCATCTCTAGAATGACAAATCTGATATATGGAAAGTAGATTTGCTGAAATATCAGGAACAAGAAGAACATCCTCAATGCACCCATCTAGCATCTGAACGGAGCCTGTCCCCAAAACTCGAATTTGTGAAGAGTTACCAACTGCAATCTGAGAAGTAGAAGTATGAACTATGGAATTAAGAAGATCACGTGAATTGGTCATGTGATGTGAAGCACCTGAATCAAGAATCCAACAGTCTGAAGATGAATGAATAGCTTGTGCTGAAAGAGCTTGCCCTTTGCCCATGGAAGAAGGCTTAGCCACTAAAATATTGTGCTTCTTCATAGCTTCCTCCAAGGCCTCTAATCTCTTAAAGCAATGAGATGAATCATGCTCAGTTTTTCCATAAAATGAACAGGGATCTCCTTTCTTTTTCTTGGACTTGGAAGAAGAATCTCTAGAGGTAGAAGAAGAAGGAGATGGAGTGGACTTTTGATTGTTCTTCAGCTTTGGTTTGGAGGGATTCTGACTACCGGAAGAGGATTTTGCTTTGGGCTTCTTCTTGTTCTTTCCTTTACCCTTGGATGATTGAGCCATTAGAGCATGATTCTTAGAATTGGGTAAGGCATCCAACTGAATTAACTTGGCCTTCTCCCTAGTAAGACACTCACAAAACAATTCAAATGTAGGCATTTTGTAATCTTTCCCCATTGCATCCATAGTTGAATAGAAAGTAGAAGAAAACACTTGATAAGGGCCCTTTAACTTAGACATAATCAAGAAGATACATTCATCACTAGATACATCATGTCCACATCCTTTCAACTATGACAAAATCATCTTGAATTGTGCAAGGAAATCTTGAATTGAAGGAAATGCATCTAGAGAGAGGGATTGTAGTTCTGGTTGAAGTTGCAAGGCTCTGAAATGATTTGTTTTACCATACTATTCTTCAAGTTTATTCCAAACATTCTTAGGTGTTTTGCACTCCAAAATATGAAACAACAAATTATCAGATACATGTAAGCCAATGAGCCCTTTTGCTTCATCCATTTTACATCTATGGACAAATTTTTCATAATCCCTTGTAAATTCAGGTTGTTCTGCATCTAACATTGGCCATAGACCCTTAGATTGTAACAATTGAGTCATTTTTAGCTTCCATGTATGATAATTGTGTGGAGTGAGTGGTTCAATTTTCCTTAGATATGCCATGAACACCAAAAGAAAGAAGCCAATGTGGCACTTTAAATTGTGCCTTTCACCCCCCTAGAATGTATTAAAACTGATTTTGCAACCCCCCCAGCAAATTACAATGAAGAAATTGTGCAATTTTTACAAGTGACAAACTCAAATCAACCGTTTATAACACACGGTGATTTTACAATTTTCAGAAAAAAGAGCTTGCAAAAACTAAAAACTGAGGTTACAAATAGATTCCTTGCGGTTTTCTGATCAATTTCAAAAAAAAAATTCCAAATTTTGACTTCGTTTGCAAAAGTTACACCAAGAACAAGCAATAAATGCACTTGTACCTTCAAGCTGAAAAAACTAGCAAAAAATCTCAAAATCTGGAAAAATCACCTGCACCACTGCGAATTTCATCGAACCAACTTTCTGAAGATATCTCATTTTCAAAAATATGACTCCATGGTGAAAAGTTATGCAAAATTGAAAAAAAAAGCCTATTTTAGGCACTTTTAAGACTAAATAGGAGCAAAAATTTGGCCCTCGGGAGCTGGCGGTCGGTCACCCATGTGACCAGGGGCTTCATAGAGGCTAACAAAATTTTGGGCGGTTAACTAGCCGCTAGTGGTTTCCATATGCTGTGATCGCTGGTGGTTTGTTGGCGGACTCCTGGCGGTTTGGAGACCCGCTCACGGTTTCCGGTTTGGGGAGCCGCCCCGCTGGTGGTGACTGCGGCGGTGAAGAGACTGCCCTCCTAGCGGTTAGGAAGAGTCGCGGGCTCCAATAGTTCGTAGATTGTTAAAGTCTGCAGCGGATTTTAATGCCGCGGGTCCCGCCTAAAGCGGTACACACAACGCTTTAAAGCACTTAAAAAAATTTTAATATATATTTTTTGAAATATTTTAAATAAAATACCACCCAAAAATAAATATGCAGGAATTTTTAATAATAAATTTTTTTTGACGACGTCATACCTTGCAGGCTGGGGGGCCGTACGGCTCAGCTAAAATTTTTTTGCCCCAAAAACAACTTTTGCCAAATATAGGAAAATTTTATATCAAAAAACTCGAAAACGGCCACCCGGATGCAATGGCAGGCTTATTTTTTGCCAAAAGTGCTCCTGTAAAAAGTTGTTCACCAGATTTGAGTTCGAAACCCTTCTTTGCCAAAGTTGCAAAGATGACAAAATTGAGTGAAACAAATGCCAAATCTGACTTTTTCGAGTCTCCTGGACGTAATGGGACAGCCTAAAATACTGCCACTTTAGCCAAAAGTGTTGTAATCACCAGATCTCACCAAAATGCAAGCATGCAATATAGGATACAAGAAACTTAAAAATCACAATAGAAATTGATGGAAACTCTCTAAAAAAAAAATGGAAGGGGCTTGCCATATTCAAAGCTCTGATACCATGTTGGAGTGATCAACCCAAGATCTTCAATCTGCAACACCAAAGAACCTCCACAAGAGATAGAGAGAAGCAACAATGGAAGATGCTATTCCACCAAACAAGGATTGCAATATGATACAATATGATCAATGCAATACAATACAATGCTATGCAATTCAATGATATGCTAGAGATGCCTTGCTTATAAAGGCAAGGATGAGAGATAGGATAAGACAAGATCATGAAAAGTGTCTTAATCCTATCACAAGAGACAACTAACTCATAACTACCTAGGAAAGTGGAAATTCTAGATATGACAACTAATATCTTAAGTAAACTTAACATGTGAATTAAGTCCCGTAAGTCCCTAGTAAAGGAATAAACTAGATACAAGACTTGTTCACACCAACAGAACTAAACTTCAAATTAGTCTTCAACTTCTTCCATAGTGTCCTCCAGAAATACCCAACAAGCTTGGTATCTCGGTCTGAAACTATGCTCTTGGGTAGACCATGTAGTCTCACCACCTCTCTAAAAAATAACTCTACAACATGAACAACATCACTAGTATTATGAAACAAAATGAAGTGTGTCATCTTCAAAATATATCCACAACCACAAATATGGAATCATGCCCTCTTTGTGTCCTCGACAATCCAAGGAAAAAATACATACTAATGTCCTCCCATGGTCTCTCAGGTACAGGAAATGGATGATACAATCTAGTATTCTGACTTGCCCCTTTCGCCATCTGACATAATCTATAACTTTGTAAAAAATCATTCACATCTTGCTATAACTATGGCCAATAGTAATGCTCACCAACAATAGCAATGGTCTTATCTCAACCAAAGTGTCAAGCTAATCCTCCATTATGTTTCTCCTTGATCAAGTTCTCTCTCATGGAACTCCTTGTAATGCACAATTGATTCCCTCAAAACAACATACCATCTTGGATAGTAAAATTCAACCATCTCATCCTATCTAGAGTGATTGGCTCCTTGCAAGCTTTCCAAGCCTTTATAAAATCAAGATCCTTAGGATACAAGCTCTTAAGTTCATTGAACCCAACATCTTCAATCTTTATTTATGTTAACAAATTTTTCTTCCTACTTAATGCATCTGCAACTCTATTAGATCTTCCACTCCTATGCTTCAAAACATATGTATAATTTGGCACAAATTCAATCCATTTCAAATGTCTTTGATTCAACTTCCCTTGACTATTCAAATATTGTAAAGTTTGATGATCAGTAAATAAAACAAACTCTTTTGGGAACAAATAGTGTCTCCATTTCTTCCTGAACTATAGCATAAAACTCCTAATCATAAACATAATACTTCTCTGCATAATTCAATGTTTCACTAAAATAGGAAATGAGTTTACCTTCTTGACTCTAAACAGCTCCAATGGCATTACCACTAGAATCACAATCTACTCAAAATACCTTGTTGAAATATTTAAGTGTCAAAGTAGTTTTCTCTGTAACCTTCTTCTTCAACATATCAAAACTTCTTGTGCTCCTATAGTCTACTTAAACTCTTTTCCATCCCCTCTCATTGTTTCAGTTAGACATGGAAAAATACTACTAAAACCTTTGATAAACTTCTATAAAAACTAGCCAAACCATGAAAATATCTCACCTTAGTAGAACTCCTTGGTGTAGTCCAATGAATGATATATTTTCCCTCCTCTGGGTCCATCGTAAGACCTTCCATTGAGACAAAAAATCCCAATTATACCAAATCTCTCTTCACAAAACTACACTTCTTTAAATTGATCAACAACTTCTACTCTCTTAACTACTCAAAAACCTCTCTGATATGAATAAAATTCTCCTCCAATCTCTTGCTAAAAATTAAATTGTCATCAAAATAAAAAATGACAAATTTACCCAAAAACTCTTTCAATACCTCATTCATGAGCTACATGAATGTGCTTAGTGTATTGGTTAGCCCAAAGGGCATGACTAACCACTTGTACAAGACCTCTTTGGTCTTGAAGCTTGTCTTCCATTCATCTCCTTCTCTAATACGAATCTAGTGATAACCACTCTTCAGATCTATCTTCGTGAAGTACTCAACTCCACTCAAGTAATCCATGATGTCATCCATCCTTGGTAAGGGAAATCTATACTTGATGGTGATCTTGTTGATGGATCTAGAATCTAGACACATCTACCATTCCCCATCCTTCTTTGGTGCTAGTACTGCAAGTACTACAAATGGACTCAAACTCTCTTTGATCAATCCCTTTCGCAACAATTCTTACACTTTTTTGTTCAAATCTTCACTCACCACTAGAGTCATATGATGAGCTACCTTATTTGGAAAATAGGCTCCGAGAATCAAGTCCATCTGGTGGCTAATCTTCCTTACTAGAGGGAAACCTTCAGGTAAATTATCAAAAACAATATCCTGAAACTTATTCAATAAATTTGAAACTTCTACAAGTATCTCATTATTATCTTCTTTATCAACTCTAAGGATTCAATTCAAAATACATATGCTCATGTATCATGCCTTCTAGGAACTTTCTTCCATCAACCAAACAAATCCTTGCATTACTACATACCTTTTCGTCTTCCTCCTTCAAGGGTTTCAACTTATGAAGAATGCCATCCTTTGTCAAGGAATAGGTGTTAGCATGTCCATCATGCACCACTCATTGATCAAACTACCACGATCTACCTAACAACATGAGACAAACATCCATAGGTATAATATCACACAAAACCTCATCCCGATAGTTACCAATCTTAAACTTTACCAAACATTGCTCATTGACCAATGCTTTATGGTCCTTTTGCAACCATGGGATCTAGTATGGTTTTGGATTCCTTCTCCTCTCCAACTATACTTAGTAACCATTTCCTCTAGAATGATATTATTAGTGCTACCTCCATCATTGATAAGATTACAAACTTTACCTTCATACTTGCATCATGTGTGAAACAGGTTCCTTTTTATCTAGTTCCTTCCCCTCATTCAGTAAGGATCTTCTAACAACAAGCCTCTCCTCTTTCAACATCTTCAAAATGTGAATAATTGACATATTCATCTACATGCACAGGTTGTGCATTTTTGTCAAGTCTTTTAATTGTCCTCCCTTGACTTTGAGGACACTCGTAGGCTCTATTTCCTTCTTCTACACATTGAAAATAGGTTCCATGGAAGCCTTCTCTTCCTGATCGTCGTTTAGATCTTCTTCCTCTTTGGTATCCATTATTTTGATCTTGAGGATGGTAGGCATTATATCCCTTCTAGTTCTGACTACTACTAAATCCTTCAATCTTCTTTTGATCTTCACTTCAACCTCCATAGGACCGTCCAATAGTCTTTCCACCACGACCTCCACCCCTTTGCTAGCTCTCAAACCTTCCATTCATATTCTCTTCCACCTTTAGGGAAAATTGATATGCATCTTCAATCATGGTCATCCTTACCAAACTCAACTCTTGTTGAATACTCGACTTCAACCCATTTATGTAACAGG
This sequence comes from Sequoia sempervirens, assembly GCA_007258455.2. Taxonomy (NCBI): domain Eukaryota; kingdom Viridiplantae; phylum Streptophyta; class Pinopsida; order Cupressales; family Cupressaceae; genus Sequoia; species Sequoia sempervirens. The sequence continues at coordinate 315,888,903 of VDFB02000008.1, forward strand.
CAACTTTTTTCTTGTTGGCCTCAAAATTGCATCTTTTTCAACAAATCTAGCTCATAGTCCACATGAATGAATTTTATCTACAATTTTTTGACCATCCAATCCCATATCGTTATTTTATCTTTTCCTCTTATATTTCTCTCTAACTAGACTTCTTTCCACCATATGCTAGCATGGCCTTTCAACTTGGCTTTTAAAAATTTGACCCTCTTCAAATCTTCTATTTCCTCATATTCAAAATAATTTTCCATGTCATTGACCCAATCGATCAACTCCTCTATATTCAGGTTTCTAGAAAAATTAGAAACTTCTATCTTCATCCTCTTTCTAATCTTGGAAATATCCCTAAGCAGTCCGAATTCTCCAAGATCTATTACATTCGATGCTTCTTCTTTGAATTGCTCTTCATTTTAAGCCTCATCTTCACTTTCATCTCTTCTTCTGACATTAGCTTGCATGCATATTGTTGTAATTGATGTCAAAAGGTGGGATTAGTGGTGAAATATAGGTTAGATTTGTGATGGGTTTTTGAGAGCTTTACAAAGATGTAATTTTCAATTCCTAATGGTGTGTTGATTACTTAGAAGGAATTATTGTTGCTCTAGGGTTATGTTAGGGTTTATCTGTTAAACCCAAGGTTCATGATGTTATGGTTTGCGTTCAAAAGGTTATACATTCAAAAACCATCAGGGAGACTTCACTTTTTGGAAGGAAGTTCTTTAGTGTCTCTTCAACACTACGATGGTGGCTTACTAAATTGGTGGACAAGTCCTCATTAGGTTGATACTTGTTCTTTGGCGAGACTTGGTTGTCACTCTCTTCGATATAGTGATGAGTGGATGTCGTAGTCACAAGGTTCATTAGGCAGAAAAATAGTTTTTGATGAAAATACATAGGATGTCTCTTCGACATCCCTATAGCTTCATCAGCGTGAAGGCTGAATATCAGTACGACAGAGATTTTGGTCTCTGAGATATTCTGTTAGGGGAGTCTGTGAATGTCGATGTGAAAACTACACTTTGTTGGGAGTTTCTTTTTTGTTTCTCTAAAATTTTGACATGGCGGATCTATATGAGTGGAAGATTACATCATCGAGGAGATACATTCTTATCGGTGAAGTAGATGCTTCGGTCTCTTTGAAGTGCAGATATGGTGGGACCTGATAGAAAGTGATAAAAATGGATGGCGATAGATGAGGATAGATGGTGGTTGGTAAATTCTCAATAGGTAATTCACATCCTTGTGAATTGCATGGTGATGACCTAGTCAAGTGGATCTTGCATATGGCTAATAGGAAACAACTCAAGGAGAAGGAAAAATGTCAGTAGGACTGAGTGAGCGGTTTCTTCGATAGTCCAACATAATTTCATCAAAGTGACCTGCAGTTTTTGAGTGAGTAGTTGTTCGGTCTCTTCGATGTGGCGATGAGAAATGGTAGATCAAGGTTGATGGATGAGCTATAAGAGAGGGCTCATCTGAGAGTAGTTTTTTAAAGGTTGACGATGAATGGAGAACCATGCATCATAGTGCATAAGGACAAAATCATCGATCAAAATTTGAAGGTAGTGGTTTCAAATGGTTAAGTCTGTGTGAGCGATTTCTGACTGGCAGTTAACTAGAAGAATGAAATTAATTGGTCTACCTGCTCCAACAATCAATTTAATTGGTGATTTGAGTTACAAAATGGTAGCACAGAGTGTTAAGTTAATAGAGATGGGGTTCAAATCTTACAAACAGAGGAATACATTAAATGCGTGTCTGATTTAGGGTTTATAGATAGCCAATCTTAGAATATTTTCTGCAACAAAAATTAATCCAAGTATGGCTCGATGCAGAGTATGCTTCCTTAAAAAGTAAGAATGAAAACCCTAATAGAAGTATCAAGTTGCATTAGTCGGTGGCGCATGTCTCAAGGAAGTATCTACTAGTTAGCAAAGAAAAGTAAGATAATTAGGTAGTTGTCGAAGTGTGGGTAAGACATCTGCAAGTATTGAAGATAGTGGGAGATGAGGTAGTAAGATAGAAGTGTGGAGAAAGAAGGGTCTAGAGAGGTAGAGTGCAAAGAACGTTGTTGCAGAAAAAGAATGTACTATGCTTGAATAAGCTAAATCAAACAAAAATAAAGAATTCAAATTTGGATTTACATTCAGGGAACCCCTTGATTGTATTAGTGCTTTTTTTTGGGTTCCGCCCATTCAATTTGGTCCATTACAGAAAAGTGGATTCCTTGCTGAGTAAGAAGTAGATGCAAAGAATAGGGATGTAGAAAAAAGGTAAATTCAAAATAAATAAAGAGGTGCAAAGCAAAGGTAGAGTTGCAGAGAGTGCAACACACATGTATGTGTAGTTGTAAATAAGTGTTTCCCGATTTTTATCTACGGGCTCAATCAGACAGGGGTCTATTTTTTAAGTATTCATGGGAGGGGGAGGTGGGGGGGGCAGTTGGGTTAACTTTTTCCTCAGGTCACCAAGAAATCTCTGTTCGGCTAGAGGTCTTTCCAATCACCATGGGTCTTGCCAAAAGAATGGAGCTCTCATCAAAAAAATTTGGGCTCGCCAAGATGTCCTGCCGACAACGCGTGGTCCCGGCGAAAGTTGATGCTCTCGCTATGATGTCTCACTGACGGGCCAGGGTCTCACCAAAATGGGAGGAGATTGGCGAGAGGTCTCGCCGACCATTGGTGGTCTCCTCAAAAGAGGGTATGAGCTCGCCAGGAGATGAAGGATTCGACATGAGGTCTGGCCGAATGAAGAATTCTTGTTGATTGCTGAGGTCTCAACGATAGAAAGGGAGCTCGAGGAGAATGGAGGAGTTTGCTATGAAGTCCCACCGACCTAGCAGTGTCTTGTTTATAGCAATAGGTCCGCTACAGACTTCAGCAAGAACTCTTGCTGAATCTGGATGTTTGGGCGATGAAATGGAGATATTGATATGACTTCTGAGGACTCACCATGATGTATGGCTTATAGCAATGATCTCAGTGACAATGTGGGATATCAATAGGACTTTGGCTACTCACAATGAACTCTTACCGATGACTGTGAGCTATGCAGATAACTGTTGAAGGGCATAATCACATTGGGGAGACACGATTAGTGTCTCATCGACATGCGATTTTGTCTGAAGGACCTTTGACCATTTGGGATATCTACTGGCACAGGTAGAGCAACATTTATGATAGCACTCAGATGCATTCAAAGAGGCTCTGATGGAAGTTTGAGGGTGGACATGGAGGCCTGGAGTTAATACTGTGGTTGCAAAAGATCAGAAGACTTCTCCTGAGGGAGATCCTTCACACTGACATGGACAGCAGGGATACACTTGAATGCAACATTAACTTCATTTAAAAAATTCAAGGGCAGATCTTTATGAACACGAATATTTTTGTAAGCCCTAAGGGGCCGACACTTTGTATATAGGGCATTTTTTGCCTCTTTGTAAGGGGGTTCTCCTTATGCTTTTTTGAAAGTCTGTGACTTTTGCAGTCCTTTCTGAGATTAGCAAACTTTTGTAACTCATTTTGGAGCATAATATACAGAGTTTACCTTGGTCACTGTTGATGTTTCAAATTACCATCTTGTTCTTGTGAAGTGTTGTGCATTTCGGGTTAATGATCAAGTTATTTTGTGAATTTCTTCTATTCCCTTATAACTTTATCTATTGTTTTCATGCCTTCCTTTGCAAAAGTATCATTATACGAATCACAAACTATGTTCACATAATCACACATGGATTCTAAACTGTGAATTTTTTTTTTCCTTTTTTGAAAAAGTGTGTGAATCGAACCTGTTTGTGAAACATTAATGAAAAGCTTACAGAATTTATTGCGTAATCTTATGATCATTGTCAATTTTCAAGTGTAACCTAAGTATTCCATTTATCTTATCAGTTTGGTGTATCACCATAGGGCTTAGTTTTATTTTTATTCACTCCTTCTCCCTTTTCCTTTACAGAATTAGTAGTTTAGGTGATACCAAAGGAAGCCAACCTTTTCCAGAGGTTGACCTCTGTCTACAAGTGACCCACAGCTTTGGAGGTCTTCCCATGTTACACTGAGGTGTTGAACGTCATGTTCAACAGGGTGCAATTTCAGGTGATAATAGTTTCTGACACGCCCGGTGGGACCAGTTCCACATTATATTGTTGGTTTGGTATGCAACCAAGAAGCTTCAGATTTTGCATAAGTCATTTTTGCATACTTGGCGACTCCATAAAGAGAAAAAAATTTAGAATCAGTTCTTTTACAGTTGATGAGAAGAGTTCAGACAAGGAGCAACTCAGTTCCTTTTGAATATTTGCAGTTGTTACCACCCAGAAGACAAGGCAAAGCAACAAAAAGGGCACCTCCTTCTAAGAGAGTACAGTCTACACCACCTGGTGTTAGACTAGAATTTGCATTTTCACCATCAACAAGGAGAGGAAGACCATCTAAAAAATAAATTGAGAATCGTTCAGCCTCACCTAGCCTTGGAACAGAAAGGTTTCCTTTAAACAATCCAATGATTTTTGCTAGTTATATATTTTCAAATCCTATTGTTGTAGCAAGTTCATCAACTGCAGTTTTTGCAAATCCAAATCCACCTTTAATGGCTACTCCCAAAAATTAGCCTTTTGTGCCATTTAATGGAGGTAGTCCATTAAATTTGACACATCACAATGATATTCCAATGGCATCTTTAAAAAGCTTGCCAATTTTCACTGGGGAAGATCATACTACCCCAATTGAACATATACGAGATGCTACTTCCTTATGTGGTGTGCACCATATGACACAAGAAGACGTAGCTGTAAGACTACTTGCAACATCATTCAAAGGAAGAGCATTACAATGGTTCAGGAGTCTTGGAGTAGGTTTAGTTTCCACTTGGGATGAGTTGGGTGACAAATTACAGAGGCAGTTTCAAGACAGGTCTAATAATTTGTCTCTGTTGGAGCAATTAACTACGCTTAAAAGGGCTCCTCAAGAGAAAATGAATGATTTCAACTTTAGATTTCAAAGAACCTAGGATAGAATTCCTGCAACAGTGAGACCACCTCCAGAATATGCATTTTTGTACTTTTGAAGGCTCTTAATAACAATATAGCCGTTATGGTACAATCAATGGGGGGTGTTTCTCTACCAGATGCATTTGAAGTAGAAATCAGACCTGAAAACAACCTAATACAAGCTGGTAAACTTGCTCCTAGGCCACCAATGCCTATATTTCTAGATATTCATTCGAATATCCCTTTGCAAATACCACCTTTTGCACCTTTTCCACCTGTTCCAGCTGTTGTAACACAAGAAACTGCTATTTCAAGTTCTTCAAGTGAGTTACAAGATATCAAAAGTATATTATAGACTTTTGGAAATAAGCTTGTGACCTTGGAAAAGCAACAATCATATAATAGGCCCTATCAACAATAGAATTCAGGTCAACAACAACAATATCCAGGTAATAGACAGGCTTATCAAGGCAACTACCAGGGCCCAAGACAGAGTGTAAACATAAGACCTTTTCAGGCTTATCCTCCAACACCTGTTAGTGCAGTTAAGGATCTTGTCCCTATTCAAAACAACCTAACAGCAAATTATGAGTGGTGCTAACCTTGTAACCAACCTTACTTGCTCAAATGGACTCATTAATTAGGCACTTATGGTACAAAATTCCTCGAGTTCACAACAGAATGAATTCAATGATGCATCTCCACAAGACCAAGATCATCCTACCAATGATACTACCCTACTTAACTGGCAAGGTGAGGAATTATGTGGATTGAATATAGATAATTCTCTAGTTGTAGCTAACACAAGGGCGAAGAAAAGAGATTTTGAGTTGGATCAAGTAGTTGATAAAGGGAAAGCAACAGTTGCAGAACCATCTACATCTCAAGTGACTCATGGTTTGCAAAGAAATCAACAACTCCCAGTCAAGAAGCAACAACACTTGCAAGCTGATCATGCTAGCATAAAGGTACATCATAAAGTGAACCTAGTTATACCCTATAATATTCTTGATAGTATGAAAAAGATGAATGTAACAATGTCTATGTGGGATTCATTAGCTATCCCAAGTCAAAAGGATATGTTACACTCAGCCTTTTCAAAATTTAAAGTGTCTGATGAATATGAATCTCCAATAGGTCATGTCAGAACTGTATTGACAAATAATCCTCAAGAAAAGGATAAGCAGCCCAACAAAGAGGTAGGAAAAGAAGTCAAACCACCTCCATTTTATGTGTCTATAATCATAGGTGATAAGTTAGTTGATAACTATATGGTAGACAGTGGAGCTAGTAACTTAGTTATGCCAAAACAAATTGCTGACAAGCTTGGACTAAAGTATCATCCTTTAGAGAAAGGAGTGATTCAATTGGATGGTACTTTTGTTAATACATTGGGTGTTATTAAATATTTGAGTCTTACCCTTCATGCTTGTCCGAATTTTTCAGTTCCTCAGGACATATGTTTCATAGATCTCCCACCTTTCTTTTCTTTGTGCCTCTCAAGAGACTTTACAACTAAGATAGGTGGTTATGTGTCAGCTGATTGGTCACATATGTTGTTTAGAACAAGATATGGAACTAAGGTTACCATTAAATCTGAAAAGTTGGCTAAAGATCATATTGAGCCGTATAACCCAAGTCCTATCAATGTTGTTCCTACTGCTATAGACACAAATTGTGTCATTTTTACTGACAGTGAATTGGCTGCCACTCAAGAACTTCAAGCAGAAGTTGTTCTTGATGTGCTGCTAAATGAGTTGGCAGTTGAAAATGTGTTGGACAGTCCTGTAGATTTTATTCAAGATGTCGGTATGGGTAATTATGTTATGCTTTAACTTGACTCAGAAGTTCCAAACCTCAAAAAAAGTACTGATTAGTTGTTGCAAAAGTGAAGTGAACTCTAGGAAATGTTTTTTGATGGTTCCAAAAGAAAAAATGGGGCAGGTGGAGGTGCAATGCTGGTTTCTCCACTACGTGATAAGTATTTTTCAGCCTTTCATTTTGCTTTTGCATGTTCCAACAACAATGTTGAGTATGAAGGACTCATTCAAGGCCTTGAGTGGGCAAGGAAAAGAGGAATTGACTGTTTGAAAGTCTATGGAGATAGTGAATTGATAGTCAATTAGGTTAGAGGGCTGAATGTTGCCAAGAATGATGCTTTGAAGTCTTACATAAATAGAGTATGGAATATAATTGAAGAATTCAATGACTTCAATTTGATTTCTATTCCACGCAATCAGAATAAGCATGCTGATAGACTTGCAACAATTGGAGCATAGTTTGATAAACCAGGCGATATCAAAAGGGATAAAATACAGCAGTATGTCAAGGTGGTTATCAGGTTGTCAATTCTGATAACAACATTAACTAGTAGGTATTTGAAAGTGATGAACATATTTTAACCTTTCTTCTACAAGAAGATCAATTTTCTGTGTTGAACCAAATAAAGAACAAACAACAATATGATGATCAAGTGATACAGCTGAAGACAAATAAGCTTCCTAAAGGGCTGGTTACCTTGGAATCCATATTCAACTCCAATGATTAGCTTAAGAAGAGAAAAGTTGGCATTCAAGTCAAAGAAGATCATTATGAGGAAATTGAAATTTTTAAAGGTAAGCTTCTCAAATTAGGTAAAATTTGTTCAGCTGAAGATAAGAAAGCTTTTATTGTTGTATGCCAAGAGTACCATGATGTTTTTTCTTGGCAATATTTTGATTTAAGAGGGTTTGATCCTCATATTGCATTACATACAATTGAGTTAGAACCTGATGCCAAGCTTGTTAGACAAAAACAAAGACCATTGAACCCCAAGCTTGAACCTTTAATGATCAAAGAGTTGACCAAGTTGACGGGGATATTGTATTTCCAATTAAACACACATCTTGGGTTTCTAACATTATTCTGGTTAGAAAAAAGAGTAGTGAGATAAGATTATGTGTGGATTTTAGAGATCTTAACATAGCATCTCTGAAGGATCATTACCCCTTATCGTCTATGGAACAAATTATCCAAGTTGTTGCCGGTTCAGAGAGATTTTCTCTTTTTGATGGGTATTCTAGTTATAACCAGATTCTAGTCAAAGAGGAGGATCAGTATAAAACAACATTTACAACAAAATGGGGCACTATGGCCTACAAGAGAATGCCTTTTGGTTTATCTAATACTGGTGCCACCTTTCAGCATGCTAGGGATATGGCATTTCAAAGTTTAATCCATAAATTTTTGCTGGTGTACTTAGATGACATAACTGTATATTCAAAGAAGGAAAATGAACACTTGTCACATCTAAAGCAAGTTTTTTGAAAAATGTAGAGAATATGGAATATCTCTCAATCTGACAAAGAGTATTTTTGTAGTTCATGAAGGTAAACTGTTAGGCCACATAGTATCAAAAGATGGAGTTACCATTGATCCTGAAAGAGTTAAGGCTATACTCGAACTGCCATTACCTAATCACAAGAAAGGGTTGCAGAGCTTTTTAGGGAGAATCAACTTTTTAAGAAGATTCATTTCTGATGTTACAAATTTATTACAGCCTTTGACTGCCATGCTAAAAAAGAATGCAGTTTTTAGTTGGACTAAAGAATCAAAGCGTAGTTTTGGAGAAATCAAGGAATCTTTAGCATTAGCTCCAACACTGGTAAATCTAGATTTCTCTAAAGACTTCTTTTTGTATGCTTTTGGCAGCATTGATTCAATCTCTACTATGCTAGTTCAAAAAAATAGGGATAATTTAGAGTAGCCAATAGCTTTATTTAGTCAAGTACTTGTTGATTATGAAGAGAAATATACATTTGTTGAGAAACATGTTCTCACTATAATCAGAAGCCTAAAGAAGTTTAAGCCTCTAGTTTCAAACAATAAAATTCATATTTTGGTTGCACACCCGAGTGTGAAGGAGTTTTTGTTGAACAAAGATCTGAGTGAGAAAAGAGAAAGGTGGATCACAAAAGTAATGGAATTTGATGTCAACATCAACATCAAAAAACTAGTCAGAGGTAGAGGACTTTGTGAGCAGCTTGCTTCCACTTCTGAAGATGCACAGAAATCAGAAATTGGTGTTGTTTTGACTAATACAGATGAGTCTTAAAATGTTAAAAATGTTATACCTACATTAATAGCAAGTTGGGTCCAAGAAATGACCCACTTTCTTCACACTGGTGAATGTCCACCAAGTCTAGATAGAGTAATGCGAAGATACTTCAGATTGCAATCAATTCCTTATGTCCTCATCGATAATATTATTTTCAAGAAAGATCTGAATGGTGTCTTGTTAAGGTGTATTGATACTGATCAAACAGAAAAGGTAATACATGAGTTTCATAATGGAGTTTCAGGACGACACTTTTCTCAAAGGAAAACCGCTCAGAAAATTATGAGAGTTGGTTACTACTGGCCCAGCTTGTTTAAAGATGCATATGCATGGTCAAGGAAGTGTATGAAATGTGCTTTGTTTGCAGGAAAGGAAAAGCTCTTTGCTATGCCTTTATAGCCAATTCAAATAGAGCAACCCTTCATGAGATGGGGCATTGACTTTATTGGGCCAATTAATCCACCATCCAGTGCTGGTCACAAGTGGGTGCTTACTGCTACAGACTATTTCACATGATGGACAAAGGCTGCAACTTTGAAAGAAGCAAATGAATCTTCAGTTTTGAGTTTTTATGAAGATATAATCACTAGATTTGGAGTTCCTGACTCCATCATTTCAGATAATTCTCTTGCATTTGTCAGATTAAGAGTCACATATTGGGTTGTTAAACACGGAATTCATTTGAATACTTCCTCCAATTACTACTCATAGGGTAATGGATTAGTTGAAAGTACAAATAAAAACATGATTAGAATCATTGAGAGGACTATGGAGGAGAATCAAAGAATTTGGCATACCGCATTGAAATCTGCACTTTGGGCAAATAGAATAACCCCAAAGAGATCAGTTGGTAGTTCTCCATATGTACTCGTTTATGGTAAAGAGGCTAGATTACCTCTATCTGTAGAGCTTCTAGCTCTACACATTGTTCACTAGTTGGAGATGTATGAAGAATAGGACCCAATGTCTATGAGATATGCAGAGCTCATGGAGCTCGAAGAATCAAGAGATAAAGCAATGAAAAATTTGGAGTATCATCAACTTCAAATGAAGAAAACATTTGATAAAAAAGCTACAACCAAAGTTTTCAAGGAAGGGGATATTGTTCTCAGGTGGGATGTGCTAAAGAGTGGTCCAGGAAAACATACAAAATTTGACCATTTTTGGGCAAGTCCTTTTGTTGTTACTGAATGCAAGGAGCATAATTAATTCCAGTTATCCAACATGGATGGAGAAAGGTTACCAATCCTAGTTAATGGGATTCACCTCAAACATTGTTTTGAGGCATGATTTATCATTATACATATTAGAATAAGTTTAATTCTTTCAATAAGTGCTTCTGCACTTTAGTTTAGTTGTTGTTGCATTTCTTAAATGTTGTTCTAGCACATTAAATAATTTCACTTCAGTTTCTCTGGTTTCAACAAGTTTCCAGTGTCTTGATTTGCTTCATGAGTTTCAAGTAAGTTGCGGCCATCTGTGAACTCCTCTTGGTCAGTTTTTGAGGTTTTACTAAGTGACTCTGAGCCTAATGGACAAGTTTGGCTACTTGTTTCCAGGTTTAGCAGGAAAACATCCAGTAAAGGTCGCCAGAAATGTTGCCCGATTTTTATCTATGGGCTCAATCAAGGAGGTGTCTATTTTTCAAGTATTTGGGGGGGGGTAGTTGGGTTAACTTTTTCCTTAGGTCACCAAGACATCTGTGTTTGACTAGAGGTCTTGTCGATCACCATGGGTCTCACCGAAAGAATGGAGCTCTCACCAAAATTTTTTGGGATCACCAAGATGTCTTGCCGACAGCGCGTGGTCCCGATGAAAGTTGATGCTCTCGCTGTGATGTCTTATTGACGGGCCAAGGTCTCATCGAAATAGGAGGAGATCGGCGAGATGTCTCGCCGACCGTTGGTGGTCTCCTTGAAAGAGGGTGTGAGCTCACTAGGAGATGAAGGCTTCGACATGAGTTCTGGCTGAATGAAGAAGTCTTGCTGATTGCTAAGGTCTTGGCGATAGGAAGGGAGCTCAGGGAGAATGGAGGAGTTCACTATGAAGTCCCACTGACCTGGTGGTGTCTTGTCGATAGCGATAGGTCCGCTGCAAACTTCAGCGAGAACTCTTTCCGAATGCGAATGTCTGGGCGATGAAATGGCAATATCGGTATGACTTCTGATGACTCACCATGATGTCTAGCTAATAGTGATGATCTGGGAGACAATGTGGGATATTGATAGGACTTTGGCCACTCGCTATGAACTCTTATCAATGATTGTGAGCTATGCTGATAACTACTGAAGGGCATAATCACATCGGGGAGACACGATTAGTGTCTCACCGACATACGATTTTGTCTGAAGGACCTTTGACTAGCTAGGATATCTATTGGCACAGGTAGAGCAATATTTATGATAGCACTTAGATCCATTCAAAGTGGCTCTGATGGAAGTTTGAGGGTGGAAACAGAGGCCAAAATTTAATATTGTGGTTGCAAAAGATTAGAATACTTCTCCTGAGGGTGATCCTTCACACCGACATGGATAATAGGGATACAGTTGAATGCAACATTAACTTCATTTAAAATATCTAAGGACAAATCTTTATGAACGCAGATATTTTTGTAAGCCCTAGGGGGCTGACACTTTTTGTATATAGGGAATTTTTTGCCTCTTTGTAAGGGGGTTCTCCTTATGCTTTTTTGAAAGTCTGTGACTTTTGCAGTCCTTTCTGAGATTAGCAAACTTTTGTAACTCATTTTGGAGCATAATATACAGAGTTTACTATGGTCACTATTGATGTTTCAAATTACCATCTTGTTCTTGCGAAGTGTTGTGCATTTCAGGTTAATGATCAAGTTATTTTGTGAATTTCTTCTATTCCCTTATAACTTTATCTATTGTTTTCATGCCTTCCTTTGAAAAAGTATCATTATACGAATCACAAACTGTGTTCACATAATCACACATGGATTGTAAATTGTGAAAAGCTTTTTTCCTTTTTTGAAAAAGTGTGTGAATCAAACCTGTTTGTGAAACATTAATGCAAAGCTTATAGAATTTGATGTGTAATCTTATGATCATTGTCAATTTTCAAGTGTAACCTAAGTATTCCATTGCTCTTATCAATTTGGTGTATCACCATAGGGTTTAGTTTTATTTTTATGCACTCCTTCTCCCTATTCCTTTACAAAATCAGTAGTTTAGGTGATACCAAAGGAAGTCGGCCTTCTCCAGAGGTTGACCTCTATGTACAAGTGACCCACAGCTTTGGAGGTCTTCCCATGTTACACTAAGGTGTTGAACATTAGGTTCAACAAGGTGCAATTTCAGGTGATAACAATAAGTTGCAACATAGAATTGTTATCCAAATTGTAATATATTGCATTGTAAATCTGATTGGTGGGTGCCATTAGATATCTGGGGAGGTGTTGAGATTAAGGAGTGGGTTCTTCCATGGAGTAGGTGTTCCTAAAACCAGGGGATTAGTGTCTCCTTAGGGTGGGTACCCTTAAAAGAATCGTAATTGAATATTGGATTGTGAGGCTGGATTAGGATAGTAGATCCTAGCAGCATTTCTCACCGTGGTTTTTCCCAACCTTGGATTTTCCATGTGCATCTCATGTTATGTGATGATTGTATGAGAACCCCTACATGTGTTTGTTTATTTGCACACTAAGAATTGAAATAGTTAATTTGCACTAAGTATTAAAGGGTATAAATTTGAATAGCTACTGATTCACCCCCCTCTCAATAGATTGGTGTGTTCCATCAATTGGTATCATGGCCTTAGGTTCCCTAGGAGAAGCTTAATCAGCTCGGGTAGATTCTTGATTTATGAATGCAATGGCTAGTCAAGAAAGTTCTTCGACAAACAAGCCACCTCGATTCAATGGAATTGATTATACTTGTTGGAGATCATTGATGAAGACATACTTGGGATCTTAAGGGTTTGATGTGTGGATGTATCATGTGAATGGATACATACAATTGACCACACTTCCTACTGATGCAGCAGGAAAAAGAGATTATGAAAACAATGAAAAGGCATGATTTGCTATTATGAAAAGTTTGTCTAGTTCTTTGTACAACAAGGTTATGCATTACAAGAATGCACATGACGTGGATATGTTGAAAAAAATCTATGAAGGAGATGACAAGATGAAATTGGCCAAGCTTCAAGTATTGAGAGCTAGATTTGAAGGCCTTGCGATGATAGAGGAAGAGAAAACTACAAACTATCTTCTGAGAGTTAACAATATAGTACTACAATTTCTAAGGTCAATGACATACAAGTATGACTTTAAGATCTCAGAAATAGAGGAAGGAAGAGAAATAGACAAAATTACTCTAAATGAGCTACATGGTATATTCATTGTTTATGAGATGAGAATGGGAGATGTAGAACCATCGAAAAGAAGCTACCTTCAAGGTTGCTAACAAAGTGAAGTATGAAGCACCTAAGAAAGACAAGACCGAGTTGATCACATCCGAGAATTATGAAACTGTTGATGGGTTTTTTGCACTTCTCAACAAAGACAAATCACAAGTGCAATGTCTCTCTTGAAAGGTGCAAAATCTGCAACTGAGTTTCAGACAATCACCCGAAGGTCTCTCAAGTGTTAGGTCATGACTAAGCTTGGAATATTTCAATTGGTTGATGTGATTTTTGGTAATCACAAAGGGAATTTACGGTTACTAAGTGAGGAGGGAATTGCGTTTGCAAAAGGGAGTTTTGTAAATTTTGGAAATGAAGGACAGTTGCTACAAGTTCACAACAACAAACTAAAATTCCATCTTTGCACCAAATTTAGCTTTGTTGTGATGCTAGAACTTTGTCTAAACTCTAGTTTTGAAAGAAAGGTTAAAAGGGAAAAGGGATATGAAGTTTCCTAAACCTACAACCAATGTTGAATAGTAACAATGGAGGATGCTACAGTGGACAGACTTCCTGAAACTAAGTTCCACTTAACCAAGGACAACCTACAACCTCATGAAAATAGTGAAATATTCTAAGGTATACATATTTTCAAACCATTCATTCACCATTAGAGCATAAATAATAACTGAACTTAATTGCAGCAATGCAAATGATGCTCAGACTAACTTTACACAACAATTTATCAACAATAAACAACAAAAAGTATGAGCTAGGAAGACATCAAACACCATAGAATTCTTCACCATTAAAGCACATGAACTACCAACTAAAGTAACTTAAAAATAAGAGCAACGAAACTTAAATCTAAGGTTGGGAGAATGAATCATGCACACATGAGAAGAAAACAGAAGAAACCATAAAACAATTCTTTTCTCATTAATTTTTTGCAACATGCCTTTACAACAACTCATCTCTCCCTTTGAAAATGAGAGGTTTCCCCTATTTATAGTTTTCCAAAATAAAAATGAATGGACAAGATTGATTTACATTGTGTGGCTCAAATTCATTTTACATTAGGGTGTCACCTACCCCTAAATATACAACAATATAAAAATAGACTTTTGTCTTTTTCCCTATTTTTTCATGTAGCCTATTTTGTCATCTAGCTAACTTTACACTGTAGTTGTTTTGTCCTGATATTACTTCCAACCTTTACACCTACTTTGAAAAGTGTTCATCATATATGATGGGCTTTCTAGCCAATTGCTAAGCATTTGCATACTCTATGAACTTTCCAAACATCACTACAAGTTTCTTCTCCTCAGAGAGCTTGAATTTGAGGATCTTGAAGGACATAATCTTGATTCTTTCTATGATTTCTTTCCAATTCTGAGAAAATTTTGACCTAGTTCGAATGAAATCCCTCATAGAAAAATCCATAAACTCTGGTGATAGCCCCAACTCCTTACTCCATTTTCTGGTGGAACAAAGGCTTGACCTTCTCCAAATCTAGCTCTAAAGTGGGCACCTCCTAGTTGGTCGTTAGCTTCATGTATTCTATGCTATTTGTTCTATGTTTGACAAGCCACTCTCGGTCAACTTCGAGGTCGTTAGCTTGGAAAATTTGTGCTTGGGATTATACTCAAGCACCTCTTTCCTCTTTTTTAGATCTTGTAATAGGCATGGATTTTGGAGCCTCGCCAGAGGATCCTGCAGCACCACCGCTATCAGTCTCACTTTCCATTTCACCCTTGAGCTCCCCATATGTAAGATCAGCTCCCTGCTCCTTCAATCAAGCAATTTTCTCATCTAGCCACAATTTTTTTTGTGCTCTATAGGATGAGTGAGAACATCCAAGTTGGTGAACTCCTCTTCAGTCCAATCTATCACTAGAAAAGGGGCATTCATCAAGGCACCAAATCCTTTGTCTATCATATTGTCGTCATCAAAAACTTGGTTTGGCACTTGAAACAAATTGATAGATTTCACAAATGCGATGATCATTCTCATATAGTGGCACATCCACACCTCCTTGTCATCATCACAATTTTCCCAGAAATCTTCAATGTGGGGGTGGTGGGAATACTCTCTCCCAACCCATTTCTTCAACTTACCCTAAGGATCTACTCCTCCTTTGTCTATATGAAGATCAAAATTATACTCCACCTACTCCTTTTATGATTACTCTGTGTAGGGAGTAGCAGGGTAAGCGTACATTCCTTGTCCAAGGGTGAGGGGATATGGGACCCCAACTCTATATTTATTGCTCAACAAGGTGTGGGAAGTTTGAAGCTATTGAGTTACCTCCAGCATGATGATCTGGTCATTAGGGTAGCATGGTAATCTATAGGGCCTTCTAGAGAATCCCTTAGCTCTGATGTATGTGAACTTGGGGAATTGGATGAACCGATAACCAAAACCTTTCATGAATTATTTCACATTATGCGACACTCTTCTTTCAAAATCTCCCCCCAGGAGTCTAATTATATGCCTAATAAAGGCATCATTTACTCTTCTATACTCCTTGAAGTTTATGTACTGCAGTGGAGGGTAACAATCGTATACCTTCAATTATCCCTTTTTAGTTCCCAAGTCTCCAACATAGAATAACTCTTTGTATGGGAACTTGGCTACCAGGTGGTAGACTAGATATGAAGTCATGTAGAAGCGAGAGGTCTTCTTTACCTCCATGAATTTATCATGTATGTTGTCACTAATCATCTTTTCCAAATGGAACCAAGTCTTGCCCCAAAAGATCTCTTCTATGAAATAGAACATCTAGTTCTCAAAGAATGTAGTTGTGGGAAAACCCATTACTTTGCTTAAGAGTGTGACCAGATCATGGTGCTCCTTGAAGAAGTCACTCTTGTATAATTTTTGGGGAACTTTAGCAAAAATTTCTCTATTTTCCTTCAACCAATCCTGGTTGATTGTCCATTTACACTCGATGGGATCTAGTTGCCATACCTGGTTGGAAAATTCTTTCTCAACCTCCTCCATTTCATCAAAGATTGTGATACTAAAGGTCCTAGAGATAGACTTGGCAGACAAATCCACCAATACTCTTCCATCATGATCAATTATTTTTCTATTGGAGTGATAACACTCCCAGCAGGCCATTACCAATTCTGGAACAATAAGTACGAGAGGAAAACTAGCCGCCTTGGCTAGACCACTTTGCTTGATTTTAAAAGCCCTGTCTGTTTGAGGGTTGAGCATGACCCTCTTCCTGAATTCATCAATACTAACATGTTTGAGGTCAATGTCAAAGATTGTCTTCCAAGTAGAGGTTATCTTGGAGGTGTGCTCTACCCGATAAAAATTGTACTTCATTTGCTCCTTCTCTTCCTTTCCTCTGGGAGTGTAAGCATGCCTCTTTCCCTTGTCTGTCTTTTGTGGAGGCTTCTCCAAGGGACCCACAACAAGTTCCATAAATATTCCATGCAAAAGATGTAGTAAGCACATTTACTTGTGAATCAAGGTAAATGTCGATCAAATCCTATAGATTCAGTGTCAAATCCATTTATACATCATCAAAAGATCATAAAATTTATCATTCTTCAAAATTTGGAGTTTATTTGGACCATTTGGGAAAATGAGGGTTCAGGAGTGTGGGCTTCCCCTAGGCAGAATTCATTAGGTGTAGCTAGGAGTAGAATGGCATAGGGGCAGTGGAGTTCCATAGGTAGCCACCCGCAATAGAAATTTTGCATTGCTTGTTTGAAGGCGAATACCCTAAAGAATGAATGGGCATGTGTGGGAATAGGTCATGAAGTAGTTGAGGTCATTTTATGAGGCTTTGATGCTCTTGTAGGTTTGGAGCATGTGGGATTCATGAAGTGGCAGTATTTAGGAGACAATGACCCGCATGCGGAAGTCCACATTACGGAACCTGTGGGTGCTTACAATGTTGAGAATTATGACATGAAGTTTGAACATTTTAGGACATGCGGAGGTCAATCATCGGGCTACCATTAAATGTTCACCATTAAGAAATGACCATGAAGGGACAATAATCCATAGATGGTGACCCGCATAGGTGGTCCCGCAAATGGTGCTCAGACCTAAGTTTTTCATTGACAACCTTCAAAATTTGGAAAAGGAACAAAAACCCCATAGAGTCTATAGTGTGGGAAGATGAAGATGCTTAGATGTAAGATAGAGGCAGACGAACCTCCAATGACGTCCACCCGCATGGGTTTTCCCACATATGGTTTTTAACTTAGTTCCTTGTTCGTAAAGGGGGTGTTTCAAATGAAAACAAAGATAGGAAATGAGGGGTCGACACTGTGGGATGGCAAGGTGACCTCGCTGTTAAGAAATGATAGAAAGATGGCATGAAGTTGCATGCAACAACCCATAAGGTACTTGGACTTCAATAATTTAAACAACTTTTGGGCTCAACGCACCTAGTGGTGACAATATAGGTAGAGTCTACAACATGGATTGATGCCAGGGTCTGGTCGCTAATCAATTGCAATAGGGTGGCGGTTGCCCGCAAGTTGAAGTATGCATGAAAATTTCTTCATAGGGTTGAGGACTTAGCTATTTTTTGAGATTTTTTAAACTTTGTTAGGACAACAGTGGGGATGGTGTGGGTCATATGGGTTTCTTCACCGCATGAAGAATGATAATGGTTGAGTGGGATTTTGCATGTGTGCAAGAACACAGATTTGACCGAAGCTAAAGGATTTTAACGTAGGGGAAAATTGTTCATGCTGAGCCGAGTATTGCAAAGGCTTTGATGAGATTATCACAACAAAATAGGGTCTAATTTTCCAAGATTTAAACATTTACAAAACCATAATTTGCAAAAATAAATGTTACTCAAAGGTTTCACTATGAACCTACCCAGAATCCACACGGAAATATGAAAGGAAACTTGGCTCAAATTCATTGGAGGCTTTATGCAGGTGAGAGCTTTCGTTCTCCTATAAAATTTCAAATCACTGGGGTGAAAATGAAAGGCTTGGTGTGCCTATTTATAGGTCAAAGTGCATTTAATGGCCGCATTAAAGTTTTAGTACAACCGTCAGTCGGGTTGGTGAGGGTGTAGAAACCTATGCCCCGTTGGATGTTAGGAATAGACCCAAGTGGTGGAACCAAGTTCAAGGCATGAGGTATGGGAAGAAGCATGGGGTTAGCCACTTCTTAGTGGCAAAGCAATGATAATGGTTAGAAGAGGGAGACCTGCTAATGCGGGTCTGCCAAACTCAATGGACGCCAGGGAAAAATCAAGGGGAAACCCGTAGTTGCACTTTCACAAAGGAAAAAGACCTAGCAGATTTTGGGTAAGTGAATTTGGTCAATGAGGATTTTGGTGACTTTACTACATGTGACCAACTTATGCTCATAAATAGGGGCATGTAAACTGAAGCAAAGGAAAAAATTACCTAGCAAAGGTGAAGAGGAAAGAAGGGGGGTCCCCATTCCGAATGGGGCGTGTGTGCTACACACACAATAAAGACTGATGAAGAAGAAGTAAACTTCATTAGAAGACTAATAAGAGAATCTAGAAAGTACAAAGGTAAGTTTCCCTTTAAGTGTTTTGAATGTGGTAAAGTAGGTCATTTTGTTGCTAAATGTCCCTACAAAAATAAATCTAATGTTGAGCAAGAGGATGATGATAAAATGAAGAAGCCCTACTACCTTAAGAGAAGGGGTTTTCAGAAAAAGAAAAGTCTATACATTCAAGAGGATAGTGATATTTTAGATAATTGTAATAGCTTAGATGATGAGCAAGATTTTACCTTTATTGTAAAAGAAAATGAATTCATTTTTATGGAAAAATATTCTGAGGAACAAAAGAGTGGAAAGATTGAAGATATTGGTGAAATAGGTGAAGAAGAAGCAGAGGTCAACTTGGAAGGTGAATTTATCTGTACCTTAGATGAGATAGATGATCTCAAAGATAAGATTGAACAACTAAAGAAGGAGAACATAAAGTAAAAGAAACTTGCACAAAAGGAATCAAACAAATTGAGTAAGGACCTTGAAGGATCTAATCAGATGATTGTCAATCTGAAGCTTCAAGTGGAGGAAGCCAAAAGAATTGAAGAAGTGATGAAATCAAAACTAAAATATAAAATGGATAGATGTGTGAAACTTGAAGAAGAAATAGTTACTTTAAGAAAGGAATTGGAGAAAGTGAAGGAGCAAGTTGAAAAAGGCCTAAAGTTGAAAGGTGGTACAAAAATCTTGGATGAACTATTGAGTACACAAAAGCCAGCTAACAAAGAATTTTTTTGCTTGGGATTGGAAAAAGGATAGGGTTCCTTTGTCGATGCATCTATAAAATTGTATGAACGATTCAAGGCTAAAGAAAAGTTTAAATCTGGTAATGAAGGAAATTGCAAAGAAAGTGAATTCAGGGAGAAATACGTTGATGATGGTAAAAACCTTGAAGAAAAGAAGCTTGTTGCAATAAAAAAGGATAACCCACCCGCTCCACATCCTTAGAAGAAAAAGCAGAATTATAGGACTGGTATTGATGGATTCAGAAGAGTGCATGATCTAAGGAGGCCAAGACCAAGAAGATCACTTCATCTATCTCAAGGGAATATCATTATTGGATATTCGTCATATTTCTATGGTTATTGTTATACTTGCAATCAGTTCAGTCATAGAGCTAGAGAATGTAGAATTGTTCCTAAGAGGAATGCAAACTTTGAAATAAAAAATATGTTTGCTCCTTTGGTGGATATGAATGTAGTCTGCTATAGCTGTAATAACTTTGGTCACATAACCAAAAATTGTAGAACAAAGTTTACAAGACCAAATGTTAAGAATGAGAAAAGGAGAGATCTACCTCCTAAGTCAAATAAAGAATCTAAAAATAAGGAGGAGAAGGTGGAAAATATTGAAAAAAAATCTGGGAAGGTGTGGAAAGAAAATGGAGAGAGTTCTACACAATCAATGATTGCATAGATAGCACTGCATGCTAGGAAGAAAAATTGATGGGTGATAGATAGTAATTTCTCCAAGCACATGACTAGAGACAAAAGAAAATTCATGAAACTCAAGAAATGTAATGGAGGATTTGTGAGTTTGGGTGACAACGCTACAGTCAAGATATGCAGTAAAGGCATCTTGACCCTAAATGGTAAAAACCACACTAAAGATGTTTTATATGTGGAAGGATTGAAACACATGTTAAGTGTAAGTTAGATGTGTGACAATGGTTATAAAGTCACATTTGATTCTAAAGGTTACAAAATTAGAAAGGATGGAAATATATTTGCACAAGGATTGAGAACTGACAACAATCTTTATAACCTTTGTGAAGTAAAAAGTCAAAGTTGTCTAATTGGACAAGTTGATGAAAGCTAGTTGTGGCATAGAAGATTAGGCAACATAAACTTTAATAATCTGGTAAAGGTAAGTTCAAAAGGTCTTCTGAGGAATATTCCCAAAATAGCTAAGCCTAAAAATGCTATATGCAAAGAATGCCAACAGGGATAACAAAAAAAGGCCAGTTTCCAAACTAAAGAATACTCATCTACTGAGCCACTGTAGCTGGTACACACTAATTTATGTGGACCTACAAGAACAAGAAGTTTGCAAGGTGAAAGATATTTCATGCTGCTAGTGGATAAATTCACAAGAATGATGTGGGTAGCATTCCTAGGTGACAAGTCACAAGCATTTGAAAGATTCAAGACATTCAAGAAAATGATTGAAAAAGAAACAGGTGGTAAGATTAAATGCTTGAGGTCAGACTAACAAGGAGAATTTACATCAAGAGAATTTTTCCAATACTATGAAGCACATGGAATCAAGAGGCAATACTTAGCTCCATGAACTCCACAACAAAATGGAGTAGTATAACAAAAGAATAGAGTTGTGGAAGACATGGCCAAAACAATGATCAATGAGGCCAGATTAACTACTATGTTTTGGAGAGAAGTGGTTCGTACTATAGTACATATTATAAACAAAGTTCAAATCAGAAAACGTAGTAATGGTACACCCTATGTGTTGTGGTTTGGCAGGCCTGCATCCGTGAAGTACTTCTGAGTGTTTGGTAGTAAGTGCTACATAAAAGAAAAGATGAGCATTTGGGAAATTTTGAATCAAGAAGCAATGAAGGAATATTTTTGGGATATTCTACTCAACGAAAAGCTTATAGGTGTTACAATATCAAGCTAAGCAAGATGGTAGAAAGTATCAATGTAAAAATTGATGAGAGGATAAAACATATCAAATCTGATGAAAATGATTTTAATGATGAACCAAACTTTGATGATCTAGAAACTAGTCATGAAGAAGAAGAATCTAAGGAAGTAGAAGTTGAGAAGGCCACTAACAAATATGTTCAAAAAGATCACCCCATAGATTAGATAATTGGAGAAAAAAATGAAGGATTTGAAACTAGGCAAAGATAGACAAAGAACAAAGAACAAGTAAATTTTTCTCTTCTATCTCAAATTGAACCAAAAAGTTTCACTGAAGCCAACAAGGATGAGAGTTGGATAGAATCCATGGAAGAGGATTTAAATCAGATTGAGAAGAACAAAACATGGGAACTAGTTCCTAGGACCCCAAGCAAAAATCTAATTGGTACAAAATGGGTGTTTAGAAACAAGTTGAATGAGGATGGAGTTGTTGTGAGGAATAAGGCAAGACTAGTGTGCAAAACATATGCTCAAGTTGAAGGCATTCACTTTGAAGAAACATTTGAACTAGTAACAAAATTAGAAGCAATAAGGATGTTTCTTTTTTTTTTAGTTTACAAGGGATTTAAAGTATTCCAAATGGATGTTAAATTTGTGTTCCTTAATGGAAATATTGAAGAGGAATTTTAAATTGAACAACTAGAAGGTTTTACACTTTTAGAAGAAGAGGACTAATTTGCAAATTGAGGAAGGTATTGTATGGTCTAAAACAAATCACCCACAACATGGTATTCCATACTAGACTAGTACCTGCAACAACAAGGATTCAAGAAAGGATGTGCAGATAGCAATCTATACTTTAAATTAGAAGGTGACCACATGATTATTGTTGTTGCATATGTAGATGGCATAATATTTGGAGGTAGCAATGATAGAATGTGTAAAATATTTGCTACACATATGCAAGATGAATTTGAAATGTCAATATTAGGAGCGTTATCATTTTTCCTTAGTCTACAAATTGTACAAGCTGATAATGGAATATTCATATCTCAAACTAAGTATGTTAAGAAAATGCTTAATAAATTTGGAATGGAGGGCAATAGATTAGTTAGTATCCCCATGATAATTGGCTGCAAAACGAGCAAATCAGATGAAGCCCCCATATGCAAATCAAACAATGTATAGGTCAATGATTGGTAGCTTGTTGTTTTTAACTACATCAAGACTAGATATTATTCAAGTAGTATGTCTAGTTGCAAGGTTTCAGGCTGCACCTAAATAATCTCATGTCAATGTAGTGAAAATAATTTTTAGATAATCAAAATCATTGTTGATTATGGGTTTTGGTATCCCAAGAGCAAGGATTTTTCTTTGACAACGTACATAGATGTAGATTGGGCAAGAAGTGTAGATGAAAATAAAAACACTAGTGGTGGAGCATTGTTTTTAGAAAATAATTTGTTTTCCTGGATGAGCAAAAAGTAAGAATTAGTTACTCTTTCCATAGAAGAAGTAGAGTATGTAGCAGCAACAACATGTTGTACTCAAATTCTTTGGATGAAGCAGAGACTTAAAGATATCAAAGTTGAGTACCAAGAACCTATCTCCATTCTTTGTGACAATTCAATTGCCATCAATATCTCAAAGAATCCATTGATGCACTCTAGAACTAAACATATATATATTATCACTTCATTAGGGAGAAGGTTGTAGATAAGGAGGTCAACATGGAGTATGTTCCCACCAAAGAACAAGTGGATGAAATTTTCACTAAGACTCTTCCAAAAGACCAGTTTGATTATCTGAGGCAAAAGTTAGGAGTCATTGCTCCCACAACATCTCACTAATTTTTAGTGAGAAGAAAAAAATCTAGGGGGAGATTCAATTTGTTGGCATATGATGGTTGTGGACATAATTTTTGGCTTCCTATGTTATCATTGATGGCAAATAAAGTCTTTAGTTTGGTCCATAATACCAATTATGATCGTACCGACAAAAGATCTATGTTTTCATAGTTTACCAGCTGAACTGGACATCTGATTAGTCTGCTGATTCGGTCACCTCACTAGATCATCATTTTGTTATGTGCATCTCCAAGGAAGGTTTCTCAACTTGTATCTTACTCTGCTGAAGAATTTTTGTGGAATTACTACTATCATAGCTCAAATTAAGAAGTTTGGTGGTATAACTCATTTTCTATTCTTCTCTTGTGGTTGACATGTTCAATATTATGGATCACAGATGTATATGCAATAATTTTTTTGTTATTTTCTTATGTTTGAACATTTTTTTGGGTCCCTACTATGAGTTTAGATGACTTATGTAGGTACACACTACATTGTGATTTATGATTTTGGGCTGACACAAGGAAAGCTATTATAGTTTGCTACAAGCCGACATATAGTGAAATTGATGATAGTGGATATATAAAGAAGATTGATATTTCATCTTTGGTATGCAAGAATGTGAAAAATGTGTGTATGGAAAGTGTGTATGGTATTTATGTGAAAATTATGTATAGTACTGTGAGCCTACATTAGAAAATAATCAAGCGAGTTATTGTATGTGTTGCAGGAAAACTTATATTGAAGTGCATAATAGAGCAGTACAAGAGTGTGATCAGAGAGCCAATTGTCTGCTTCATTGGAACTGAACTCTAGCATTTGAAGATGTTGTCCCATTAGTTCAAATTTTGTAGCAACATTCTATCATATGTATTGTAGGCAGTGAGCCTGAATGGAAGTGCATTCCCCTTTTATCTTTACTTTTAATAGAGTAAAAAAAAAATTGGATTAATCTCCACCGTGGTTTTTCCCTAATAGGGTTTCCAAGTAAAAATATCTGGTGTTATGTTGTTCATTATTGTGTGTGCATGTTCTTATTTGTCTTATGTTGCTAATATTGAGCAAAGTTCTTACATTGTTGTAGATGGTTTTAAATTTATTATGAATAGTAAAAAATTTTGAACACTGATTCACCCCCCTCTTAGTGTTCCCTGCATCCAACAATTGGTATCAGAGCAAGGTTCCTCTTCTAAATCTTAATAGCTTGAGGTGGATCCAGTGATTACAATGGATGCTAGTGGTCTTCAACAATAGCTGATGGTGGCACTTAATGATCTTGATCAATCCAAAGTAGAAGTCATGGAACTCAAAGCAAATCTTGTAGATGCTAAAAAATTCATTCAATCACTAAAAAATAAGATAAGCGATTCAAGAGAAAAGAGGAAGGAACTATTTGATCAACTGAAGCAAAAAGAAAATAAAGGCTTAGATGATGTGTATTTAAATCAAACCCTAAAAGAGATAAAATGAGAAAGTGAGAAGCTGGCTAAGGATAATGCAACCGTAAAACTTGAAATGGAATTAGTGGCGATGAGGTTTACCATAGAAATTGAGCAAAGAAATAATAATGAGGAAAATCTAGTCCAGTACTTGAAGGATAAAACTGAGGAATGCATCAGAATTAACAGTGGATTCATTCAACTAGAAATGGAACTACTACAATCTAGAAGCAACGAGCAAGAGCTTGAGAGACACCAAGCTTGAAGAAATAACTAAAAGTCAGAAAAACATAAGTGATAAGTGGGGTCTTGGATATGAAGAAGGAGAGTGTTCTGGATCTAATAAGAAGAATCCTGAAAAGAAGAAGAGAGGAAGAGGATATTTGGTAAGGCAACCTAATGCTCAAATATTTAATGGATATTGCTTTGCTTGTAATAAATTTGGACACATGGCTTCTTAGTGTAGAAAGATGATTCCTAGCATTTTATCATTTCCTAGTCAATGTTTTCAATGCAAGAAGTTTGGTCATAAAGCATTAGAATGCAAAAGAATAATTGTTAATACAAGTAACATTAGATGTTGTTCCTGTGGAAGATTTGGGAATATTGCTAATTAGTGTAGGGAAAGTGGAAATCAATGGAGAGGTTGGTATAGATAGAGAGGTCTGATATGCTTTAATTGTAACAATCCTGGTCATACAACGAAATTCTTCTGAAATAGAAATATGAATAAAAGAAGTCTAGATTATCAGAGAAATATTTCACAGAAAGAAAACAAAGGTAAGACAAGATTCTATGGAAGAGATAAAAGATTAGATGAAAAATACATGGGTGAGAAAAATTGAATCCAATGATGGGAATAACCCTGCATCAGAAGCCTCCACCGGTAGCCCTTCTAGTAACTAATGATAGGCCAATGGCCTAGGGGGAGTTTTTCATGAAAAATATCTTATACTCCCTGTATTGCAAGTGTTATATTAGTGGATGTTGTCAGTCATTGAGTCACTTTCAAAAGGAAGTATTCAAATTCGTATGATGAACTAGAAGAAATTGGAATAATCTGCAGTTAAATCTTTCACCTACTGTCTAAATCTGTTGTCTCGTCAAAACTTCTAGGGAAACACATTTAAAGCATCAAAAGTGAAAGTGAGGAAAGTTATATAAGGGAATTTTGAACTTCATTTTCTGCACATTCTATTAAAGAAGAACAAGCTCGTTGAAATTTTTCTACTCGTTTCAAAGGATCAAAATGATTTTGGATAGAGAATCTTAAGGTACTTTTGTCAATCATTATCTTTGTGGATTATGTGGTTGTCTCTTCATAATATAATCATGAAGAAAATCAAATATTTTGTAACCCTAGATGAGTCTAATAGTGAGAACATTAGATATCAGCAAAATTTGTTGTCACTCTTGGATTGCGAAAGGCTTGAAGGATATAAACATAGAAATCTAGATATCTGGTGCGAGTTACCTCATTTTTTTAATACAGATATTGTTTGGCTTTTCTTGAATAAATTGGGGTGACACCATTACATTGGACAAACCGTATCAAATCACTAAGGACGTGATCGAGAATCTAACTGGACTGTGTAAAGATGGTGACATTCTGAAGAAAAAGTCAATTAGAAATGTGGAAGTTGAAACCTTAACCGAAATCAGTGGAGATCAAAGGGCACTGATAATTTCATCAATCAAGGACCGCCTGACCAAGTATGTGGCTTATGGGATTTCATATAAAATCTATTTCAGGAACCGTGAGGGATCAACTTTGGCTGGTGCTGCTTATATTGCTCATAAGATGATAATTCAAAGTGAAAACTTTGACTTGTGTAGCCTGTTGAAAGAATAGATAATGGAAAATGTCCAGTTGACTAGGGACATTGACTATTCTTTTAAGTTTGGTACTTTGGCAACATGCATTTTAAAGTATTTTTTGAATTGTCTGCCATTAAAAGATAATGTGGTATGGAAAGAGAATATACTTGTTTGCAAACAAATATTCAATCATTATAACTCCTTTGAGAATTGTGAACAAGTATATGATAGTTTCTTTAGAAAAGTATTAATGAGATTTGGAGAAGGTGGTGCTTCACTCCCATCAAGAATAACTAAGATTGCATCATCTTCTAGGAAGGGAGAGAAAGAGCATAAAAGGAAAAGAGTTTCAGATGATGTGACTCCTCCTGCACTTAGGTCTGCAGAGACTGAAAACCAAGAAATAAGTCAAGTGGTTGTGGACATAAAGGGTGAATCTTATGAAGAGTATATTCCATGAGATTCTCCAAAACCAGTTGAACTAGAAGTTGTTGCTTTAGAAAATGATGAGGAATAAGCCTTGTTTAAATCTAAAATATTAGAGATCATTCATAGAGAGAGAGGCATGCAAAATGTGTTTGAAATGTGGTTAGACATACCATCTTTTGAGCAGGACCTTATTGAAAACACTTTAGCAAGATTCTTTGTGGACAATAATGTGGAGTTGGGAAGCTTACAAAATATTATCCCAGATGAAATGCTTGAGTGTGTGAAGATAGCTATGGAATCTATTCCCTCCGAAAGAAAAGAAGAAGAGATAATTTCTCACCTAAAAATGTAATTTAGGTTATCTCTCTCAAAATTGAAGATGATGAGTGAATTAAGACAACGCATTGATTCTGCAAATAACATCTTCAACTACTGCCTGAAGTGGCCCCATGTGACAGGGAAGTACAAAGATAAACTTGAGGAAATTGCAAGTGAGCTAGTTAAGATTGGATAGTACTACAATATTCTCTTGGACTCAAATGGAGACATGAAGAAGAAGGTTAGCAATTTATAGGTTGAGCACGCAAAATTTCTTCATACTAAGAATGTTCTCACTGACACATTCTGGAAGGTTAAGGATATAACTGAAGGTAGACTAGAACAGATGGTTGAGATTCTTAGATCAAGAGAGCAACTACAATATGCAATCACTATTCTTGAGCACTTTAATCAAATCTTTAACAAGACATTTGAGAACAATAGCCTGATTATTTCCATTGGATTTGCTGTGGATTCCTGGAAGAAATTCTTTCCATAAATGAAAGATAAATATAAGATAATCTTCTAAAATTTTTCCAACTGTTGTAAAATTTTTGAAGAATGAAGTAAAGGTTAGTACAGTATTTTAAAGAAGTTAAGGAAAGAAGCATAGATCAGATGCTATAATTTTTTTTCATTGATGTCAAAGGGATAGGGAATGGAGTGAAAAATTCCCTGGCATATTTAGGGGGAGTAGCAATTTTGATATAATACTTTTTGAGTTGTGGGCACTAAGTAAATTTTTCACTAAGTGTTGTCATCAATGCCAAAGGGGGAGATTGTTGACATATGATGGCTGTGGACATGATTTTTGGATTCTTGTGTTATCATTGATGGCAAAAAAAGTCTTCATTTTGGTCCACAGTATCAGTTATGATCGTACCAGCAAAATATTTATGTTTTCGTAGTTTATCAGTTGAACTAGACATCCAGTTAGTCTGTTGATTTGGTCACCTCACCAGATCATCATTTTGTTATGTGGATCTACAAGGATCTACAAGGATCTACAAGGAAGATTTCCCAACACATATCTTACTCTGTTGAAGAATTTTTGTGGCATTACTGCTATCATAGCTCAAATTAAGAGGTTTGATGGTATAACTTATTGTCTATTCTTCTCTTGTGGCTGACATGTTCAATATCATGGATTGTGGATGTCTATGGAGTAATTTTTTTGTTGTTTTATTATGTTTGAACCTTTTTTTGTGTCCCTACTATGAGTTTAGCCGACTTATGTAGGTATGAACTAAATTGTGATTTATGATTTTCGGCCAACACAAGGAAAGCTATTGTATTTTGCTTCAAGCTGGCATATAGTGAAATTGATGATAGTTGATATATAAAGAAGATCGATATTTCATCTTTGGTATGAAAGAATGTGAAAAATGTGTGTATGGAAAGTGTGTATGGTATTTATGCAAAAAATTTGTATAGTACTGTGAGCCTACATCATAAAATCATCAAGCGAGTTATTTTATGTGTTGCAGGAAGACTTTTGTTGAAGTGCATAATAGAGCATGAAAAGAGTGTGATAAAAGAGAAGATTGTTTGCTTCATTGGAACTAAACTCTAGAATTTGAAGATGTTGTCCCATCAGTTCAAATTTTGTAGCAACATTCTATCAATTGTATTGTAGGCAGTGAGCCTCTATTTCGTTGAGCAATGAGCTCTAGGCAGTGAGCCTGAATGCAAGTGCATTCCCCTTTTATCTTTACTTTTAATAGAGTAAAAACTTTGTGGATTAATCTCCACCATGGTTTTTCCCTAA
Source organism: Sequoia sempervirens (assembly GCA_007258455.2). Classification (NCBI taxonomy): domain Eukaryota; kingdom Viridiplantae; phylum Streptophyta; class Pinopsida; order Cupressales; family Cupressaceae; genus Sequoia; species Sequoia sempervirens. The sequence continues at coordinate 315,918,084 of VDFB02000008.1, forward strand.
CAAGGTTTCCACATAAAAATATCTAGTGTTATGGTGTTCATTATTGTGTGTGCATGTTCTTATCTGTCTTATGCTGCTAATACTGCACAAAGTTCTTACATTATTGTAAATGGTTTTAAATTTATTATGAATAGTAAAATTTGTTGAACACTAATTCACCCCCACTCTCAATGTTCCTTGCATCCAAACAATTGTATTTTAGTCATCCCTTGACATAAAAAGAAGAGACCAAGTTAGGGGGATCATATCCTCATGTAGTTTGACCCCTTTCCATTGATGTCAAAGGGGGATAAATTAAACAAAATGCTTTGCTCTTTTGGGAGAACGTAAGAAACAACTCTTTGTTTGTTATAGGTGATGATATGACTAAGGGGGAGCTGTGACAGTGACTTATGCTCTCTACATTTAGGTTTTTCCATCAATGACAAAGGGGGAAATTGTTGGAATATTGTTGTTATTGATGTCAAAAGGTGAAATCAATGGTGAAATAAAGGTCAAATTTGTTACGGGTTTTTTAAGAGATTTACAGAGATGTAATTTGTAGGTCCTAATGGTGTGTTGATTACTAAAAAAGCATTATTGTTGCTCTCATGTGTTGTTAGGGTTTATTTGTTAAACCCCAGATTCATGATGTTATGGTGTGCATTGAAAAGGTTATACATTCAAACACCATTCGGGAGACTTCATATTTTTGGAAGGAAGTGCTTTAGTGTCTCTTCGAAACTATGATGGAAACTTACTAAATTGGTGGACAAGTCCTCATCGGGTTGAAAACTATTCTTTGACAAGACTCAGTTGTTAGTCTCTTCGATATAGCGATGAGTGGATGTCATGGCCGCAAGGTTCATTAGGCAGACAGACACATTTTGGTGAAACTGCATAAGATGTCTCTTTGACATCCCAATAACTTCATCGGTGTGAAGGTTAAATATCGATAAGACAGAGATTTCGATCTATTTGATATTCTATTAGGGGAGTTTGTGAATGTTGGTGTGACAACTCCACTTTGTTTGGAGTTTCTTTTGTGTCTCTCTAAAATACTCACATGGTGGATCTATATGAGTGGAAGGTTACTTCATTGATGAGATACATGCTTATCAATGAAACAGATGCTTTGGTCTCTTCAAAGTGCATATTTTGTGGGACTCGATAGAAAGGTGATAATGGATGGTGACATATAAGGGAAAATGGAAATTGGTGATTTATCCATAGGCAATTCACATGCTTGTTGTGAATTGCATGCTGACATGACCTAGTCAAGTGGACCCTGCATGTGGAAAATAGGTAGTAGGTGGAGGAGAAGGTAAAATATCGGCAAGACCGAGTGAGTGGTCTCTTCGATACCTTGACATAATTTCATCGAAGTGACCTATAATTTTGGAGTGAGAAGTTGTTTTCTCTCTTCAATGTGGTGATGAGCAATAGCACATCAAGATTGACGATTGAGATGTAAGAGAAGGCTCATCTAATGGTAGTGTTTTAAAGGTTGAGAATGAATGGAGAACCATGGATCATGATTTGTAGAGACAAAATCATTAGTCAAAATTTGAAGGTGGTGGTTTCAAATGGTTAAGTATGTGTGGGCAGTTTTTGACTGGCAGTCGACCAAAAGAATGAAATTAATTAGTCTACTTGCTCTAATAATCGATTTAATTAGTGATTTGAGTTGCAGAACGGTGGCACAAAGTGCTAAGTTAACAAAGATCGGGTTTAGATCTTATGAATAGAGGAATACATTAAATGCATATCTGATTTAGGGTTTACAGATAGCCAATATTTGAAGATTTTTTGTAATAGAAATTAATGTGGGTATGGCTCGATGCAGATTATGCTTCCTGAAGAAGTAAGAAAATAAAACTTATAGAAGTATCGAGTTGCATTGGTCGATGGTGCATGGCTCGAGGAAGTGTCTATCAGTTAGCGAATACAAGTAAGATAATTACGTAGTTGCTAAAGTGTGGGTAAGACATCTGTAATTATTGAAGATAGTGGGAGATGAGGTAGTAAGATAGAAGTGTGGAGAAAGAAGGGTCTGGAGTGCCAGAGTGCGGAAAACATTATTGCAAAAAAAGAATACACTATGCCTGAATAAGTTGAACCAAACAAAAATAGCAATTCAAATTTAGATTTAAATTTTATGGTTATCCCCTTGATTGTATTGGTGCTTTTTGTTTGGGTTTCGCTCATTCAATCTGGTGTATTACAGAGAAGGGGATGTATTTTTGAGTAAGAAGTAGATGCAAAGAATAGGGGTGTAGAAAAATAAGTAAATTCAGAACAAATAAAGAGGTGTAGAGGAGAGGAAAAGTTGTAGAGAGTGCAACACACCTGTATGTGCAATTGCAAATAAGTTGTAACATAGAATTGTTATCAAAATTGTAATATCCTGCATTGTAAATCTGATTGGTGGGTTCCATCAGATATCTGGGTAGGTGCTCAGATTAGGGAGTGGGTTATTCCTTGGAGTAGGTGATCCTAAATCTAGGGGATTGGTGTCTCCTTAGGGTGGGTACCCTTAAAATCATTATAATTGAATATTGGATTGTGAGGTTGGATTAGAACAGTAGATCCTAGCAACATTTCTCCCATGGTTTTTCCTAATCTTGGGTTTTCCATGTACATATGGTGTTATGTGATGATTGTATGAGTTACCATACATGTGTTTGCTTATTTGCACATTAAGAATTTAAATAGTTAATTTGCACTAAGTATTAAAGGGTAGAAAGTTGAATATCTACTAATTCAGCCCCCTTTCAGTGGACTAGTGTGTTCCATCAGAGCTCCTCTATGTAACTCCTCTTTTAGTGCTTGAACTTGTCTCTAGAGGGCTCTAAAACCCTCTTATATTACCCCAAAATTTCTTCCACCATGATTTATTTATGGAGGCATCTTTTCTCATAGACCCACAACCACAAGTCGTGGTGTAAACTACCTCACGTTCAGTAATATGCCTACACACTTAGGAAAAACTGCTCTAATAGCACTTGATGATGGTTCTCCCCTTAAAAAACCACATACACACAACTAAACAAGAAAGATAAATAGAAAATATAGAAAAAAACACATGATTTCTATTATCTTGATGAAGTGAAATTACAATACTCAGAAAATAACATACTACAACCATATGGGCCTTCTCATTATAGAAATCTGCAAGCCAAAAACCATGATCTACCTACTAGAGCTCCCCTCTATAATTGATGTTCTCCCTCTTTATCCAAGAAGTGTAACTTCCTTAGAATATTCTGGAAGGTGTAACCCCATTTTGGTGCAAAAATTCCACAGTCTATTTCTCACTCTACAATATTTTTTATATTTTTTTATTTTTTTATATTATATATTTACAACTTCTCAAGGTCATAACTTTCACTCCGACCATCATATTTTCAATTGTAATATATTGTTGAAAATCTTGTGAAGAGATCTATAATCATCTTTCACCATATTTGAAAGATAAGAGATTTGCACCCTATTTCAGGGCTCCGAAGGGCCTCAATTTTTAGTTTTAAAATTCAATGGATGAATTCCTCTAGATGAAAATTTCATATCTTCCAAATGGTACAAGATCTTGAGATAATTATTTCACCAAAAATATTATTTTTAATTTCACTCCTTGGGGTCAATTTTTTTGTGTCCATAGGAGCTTAAATACACCGACTTATGAAAAATAGCAATTGACTATTTTTTGTTGTTTCAAACTTCTAACTATCCTAAAGACCGCATGAGTCACCATGGGTGCCAGAACAACTAAGGAAACTACAAACAAAATGAAAATACAATATTTTTGGTTGATATAATATTTCCCTTACACCACTAGATGCTCTTGCATCAAGCATGGTTATCGATTCATACCCTGTGATGTTAAACATTTATTCATCCCCCATGACATTAAGCATTTGTGCACCCCCTGATGTGTGGTTACCAAATTCATCCCTTGAGATGTTAAACCATCCCCCATGACATTAAACATTTATGCACTCTCTAAAGTGTCATTTCCAAACAATCTATAGAACTAGCATAACGAAGCTTTCTAGCCTGTGAATTTGAGCATTTTAGATGGACACCTAGTGTAACATAACTTGCTAGCAAATAGATCCATGTGTCTCATGAATAAACTAGCATAACACAACTTGATAGCCTTATGGGACCTATCATTTATCATTTTTATGTTAACTCCTAGCATAACACAACTTGCTAGCCAATAGATCTATGTATCATTCTAAGAACTTTTATTTATCACTTTAACATTTTAGATGTGTATGTTGTACATTCGATGGATAACGTTTGGTAATTGAGAAAACCTTATATACTAAGGTATATTTACCCTTTTTACTCGAATCTTTATTTTTTGTGTACTAATATTTTTTGTTTTATGTTCCATGTGTGTGTTATATTTTATTTATCTATGTCTCATCTTTACCTTATGTATTTTGCACATTTTCCTTGTGTATTTCGTGTGTTTTCCTCATGTATTCTATGTTTTTACGTCGATTATTTGGTGTGTTTGATTCATTTATTCCTTGTACATGCATCATGTTTACCATATGTATGATTTGTGTACTCTTTTATATGTACTCCATTCATTTCTCATTGAATTCCTTATGTATGACTGAATCTTGCTTTGTCTTGTGTGTGATATATCTACTTCATGTTTGTCTTAATATTGTATATTGATGGGATCCTAATTTGGAGGCTAGCACACCCCTCAACTTGGTGCCATCTTGTATCTTTAGCATTTTGATAAAAGAATTTATTCCTTTAGTGTGAGCATGAACATAATATCATACTCTCACTAAAGTGGGGGCTAAATGTATTGTCATAAATTGTCACCCTTAACAATTTCACACTATATTGATACCCTATTTTTCCTATAAAATTAATTATACTGGGTATGTGCAGGATCATGGAGGGCCAAAAAGTGGCAATGAGGAAAAAAACATGTCTTTCATCGACCGAAAAACGCGAAAAGAACGTGTTGATTTTTTTTAGGCTCAGGTGTCACCATACCAAACGCCAAACCTAGTTTTACAAATTGGATATCTGATTTGCAAAAAGCATATATAAAAAAAGTCGGTCGTTGTTTTTAAGTTATTTGACAGTGAAGAACTTGCGGGCGCACAGTGAATTGCTTCTTCGTGTAACAAATATCCGATTTGGGCAAAATCCAATTTGGAAAGGTAAGTTTTTTGTTTTTTATTTGATTTGATTAAATTTTGATTTAGATTTGAATAATTTCATATGGTTTTTTGTGGATTTTTTAAAAAAATAGGGTTTTTGATTGAATTTTTGTGAAAATTTTGAGTTTAGAATGGATTTTGATAAAAAATGAATGATTTTTGTGGATTTTTTTTCAAAATAGGGTTTTGATTGAATTTTTATGAAAAATTGAATTTAGAATGGATTTTGATAAAAAAAAAAAGAATTTTTTTTGTGGATTTTTTTTCAAAATAGGGTTTTTGATTGAATTTTTATGAAACAATTGAGTTTAGAATGGATTTTGATTTTAAAATAGTGTTTCATTTATATTGTCTAATTTTAATTAGATTAATTATTTTTTAACTTTAATTAGACATTATGGCTGTCGAGAATGAGAATGCACAAATTCTAACAGTTGAGAATGAAAATCCACTAGCTGAGAATCAAAATGCAAAAATGCCAAATGCTCCACCACCTCTGCAGCCATCAATTGAAGACTTAATTCATGAAAAAATGGAGCAATTGAGGGGCATTTGTGATGTTTATAAGAAAATCCCTTGATTATCCAATATGTCAATCACATTGACAGGAATAATTACAAATGTAGAAACCCTCTCCACTCAACATAATGCATTTCATTCGTGGCGAGAAACCATGAGGCAATATTATGCATGTGGATTGTCTTATGATGATGTGAAAGATCTCCAAATAAAAAATCCCAAATAGCCTCTTTATTTATTAACCCTAGCATTGGTTTGCCAGTTAATGTTAACAAACCAAAACTTTCTATAAAATGGTGCACGCATAGGGGCATAGTAGATAAATTTTGGGATCGTTGGTGTATGGTTTTTGATAAACCACCCAAAAATAATCTTGATGTACCTTGTTACTTTATTAAAAAATTATATGTTGAGTTTTTGTTAGGGAATCATGTCAATTACTTTGACATTAAACCCTTCCAGGGCGTTGGTGGAGGTATGCCCTAGGATAGGCCAGGGGTAGCTAGAGTATTTAGGCACCCACATGTTGCCCATCCTCCCCTTCCTCTGCCATTTCTAGTACAACATCCAGATATTACGGAGGATGCAGCCACACAAACTATCTAGGCCATTCACTCTTTGAGTGGTCTTTTGGTTTCCTATGCTTCTTTAGTAGCTCGACCATAGTCTGGTGATCTTGGCGATGGATCTAGTGCTGCTGCATCATCCTCCTCAGGTCCACATATTTGTGTGCCACATATTTGCAATACGTGCCAACAAATATGTTTGGGTCCTATTGTACAGCCCCCTAAGCAGCCATTAGACACTTTTTATTATGACATCCAAGATGTGGAGATTATAGCAGATCACACGCAGGGGAGTGGAGCACACCCTACAAAGTCCTCTCCTACTAGAGAGGTGGACATTGGAGTAGTTACACAGGTAACATTTAAGGTGTAAATTCATAACTTGCATTTTTTTAAATGAATATTAATAAGAGATAGTATCAAGTACTAATATTTATTTACATGGTCTATTTAACAGTTAATGTCTAAGGAGGAGCTCACACAGATGACTGATAGCACCCTTAGGGCCATTTCATTTGGCCTCGAGACACACACAGTATGTATTTTTGCACTCACTCATTTACATTGTTTTACTATATACTTGCTTGTCATTTGAATTGTCATTCATGAAATTATATATTAACTTATATGTTTATCTCATTCTCTGCTTGTAGGAAACACCTAGTGCGAGTGCGGTGCAACGCTCTCCAAACTATGGATGCACAATGTTAGATAAGGGAAAGGTAATTGAACTCAAATTTGATTGAATTAAGATTTATAAGATATTTTATTGATTATGCATACATTGACATAGATTTGTAGTTTCATATGTACTTGTCATTTTTATGTATAGGTGGTTGTGAGCTATACATCATTGTTGATAAGTGCCACAACACCTGAAGGAGTAGGTATTTGAACACCTCAAGGAGGAGGTGTTGAAACATCTAAAGGAGATAGAGAAAAAGATCAGCCTAAAGAGGTATGTGTTTATTTTATTTTTTGCTTGGTAAATATGTTCTTATTACTGACAATTCTATGCTAACTTGGATCAATTTCATGTTTTTGTTCACATATATAGATTGATGTTACAAAAGTTGGTTTGGTTAGTTCTTTGAGAGGGTATATTCTAGGACTCGACCCTTTGAAGAGACAGATATTTCAGGTAATCAAGATTTCAATTTTAGAGTTCAATTATAATTCAATGTGTATTGATTTTTATGTTAATTATTCAATTTTAAATTATATAGTATAACCAATCTCAATTGTGGTTTGAATTTTTTCTTGTGCAACTACCTTCAGAGGCCGAGTGCTTCAAAGAGGCTCCATTTTGATGATCCACCAGTAGTTTAGGATGAGATAAATATTTTGGCATGTAAATTTGAATAGATACTGAGATGGCATATGCCACATATTGTAAAAAATTTGTTTGAGTTGGCATTGATGCCATTTTTTATATGGACATACACTTGATTATTGGATAATTTTATATATATAGAAGTTGACAATCGAAATTTAATTTCCTCCTCATGTGCATAATTAAACTCTTTGAAAATTTAATCAAGTGAGCAATGGTTAAATATCAATTTACAATAGCATAAAAAGAATGGTTAAATATTATGTAGTTTATATTCATATTGTTGATTACATTGCATTGCACATCTTTCAAACTCAAAGAATTACTTCACATTGCATAAGTAACAACTAGATGTTGATAGATGAAAAAAATTCAATAACAATATAGTTTTACAAAGTCAACCCTAGCAGTTATGAAATTACTTCACATTACATAACTAATAACTAGGAGCAACTACCAATTGCATTAGCTTGTCATGGAATTCTATGAGACCACATTTCTTTGAGGAAACTTGGCACAAAACTCACAAAAAATGAAAAGAAAGCACTCAAAAAAATTGTAAAGGGGTCTCAGGGTTGCTACCCCCTCATTCCACACGCTATGCAGCCATTTACTTGTGTTAGTTTTATGATCAGATTTAATGCATAGAAAATTAATTCTAAATCAAACACAATAACATAGCAGATACCCTAGGAAAACCCTCTCTTGAGGGAGAAAAAACCAGCCAATAATATCACTTATATTATTGAATCACAATAGAAACTCCTTTACAATGAAGGCTGATAATGAGGCCTAATAATATACACCAGAGACTGATGCCAACATAGCAATACAATGATGTAATTATCAAATGATAATCCTCAACCTTCTCACAATAACTCGATCTACACTTGAAGAGTTTCTCACTAACTCGCACTTGATATGAAATGGAATGTATGAAAAATGTATGTCTCAAAACAATGAAATGTATCTAATATATATACAAGCTGAGAGAGATGTGACTCTTCACAATATAGGTCAGCTTCCAAAAAGAATGTGCCTCCTCAAAGATTGTGCCTCTAAGATAGAAGTCAACCTTCATAAAATAATAAATATTATTTGACATAAATCGTGCCTCAAGCATGCCGGCCTCTTCATAAATGCACCTCTTCATTAACTCGTATCTCTTGATGAATTAGCATTAATCACAAATTGATATATATATATAAATTAAATAGCTTTGGATATATTTAATTTATTCTTATGTAGAGGAGATCACTGGAAGGATATGAATGGCATTGCAATAATCATCAACACTCCCTCTTAGCTAGGGAGGATACTTCCAACTGCACAAGGAAAATCACCTCATCGCGATGCCTAGTACTATGGCTACAACCATAAGTAAAAAGAAGAATATCATCTCATCATGATATTAGATATCGCCTCAACACAATATCAACCATAATGGCTACAACCATACTATGGTGTGTACAAGTGTTCATCACTTGCGTGATGTTGTCACCTCAACATGACTTTCACCATGGCTCTCCCAGAGGGTGAAACACAAGTATAAAATATGTCATGGAGTAACACACATGACATCCACCATGACTCTCTCAGAGGGTGGAAACAAGGGCTTTAACCTCAAATCTCAAAGAGAAATTCATTACCAAGGGATTTCACCTTGAACTTCTCTCAAAGAAGAACTATTATCAAGAGATTTCACCTCAAACTTCTCTCAAAGAAGAACTCATTATCAAGGGATTTCACCTCAAACTTCTCTCAAAGAAGAACTCATTATCAAGGATCACTGATACTGATTATCATAATAAATGATAGTAGGCTCCATTGATTATCTAGACAATCCTACAAGGAGCTTATGAAGCCACACTACTTCTCGAGCTACCACACAAGCTACAATAAAATTGGCCTCTGTTGTACTCAGTGCCACTGAAGACTGCTTCCTACTACACCAGGAAGTCATCACAAACCTCAACTGAAACAACATCCAAAGGTGCTCTTCCGATCAGCAACACAACCATCTTCTTTAGGTTCAGTAGGCTCCCTCTGAATCTTTAAGTACTCTTCCAGATAGCAACACAACCATCCAGAGGTGCTCTTCCAGTCAGCAACAGAACCACCTTCTTTAGGTTCAATAGGTTTAGTTCCATGGTTGCAAGTTGTGACTTCACGCTTGATCATTTCTTTGGTTGGCATGACTTCCTCATAAGATGCCTCAAGCTTTTCATCGCTAAGCAATCTCTCATCACCTTCCTACAGTAGAGTTATCAACATTCTTCAAAAATCATAAGAATTCTTTTAGTACACTCAAGAGTTATCAAATGTCTTCTTGCAGTCTCAAAAGTTATTTTGTATCATTTTTACATTGGTACTTGAGAGTGGTAGCTTAATATACGTCCACAATACAAAACCTGGTTTACTTGTGCAGTGTACAGTGGAATTGGAAGATTTTTCTTTGAAAGAAAAAATGAAAGCTCAACCTCTTGGAATGAAAATGCTTGTTTGCAAAACAAATGAATAAGAATGAGGTAGTTAAGGTGTTTGAAGTGATTTAGAGGTCACTTTTAGAGAAGAGAGATGTTGAAGAGTACATCAAGTCAGTGAGAACCGAAGTGTGATGTGTTTTAGTTTGTGGTACTCCTTTGTTTCTTAGTAGATGTGTGATATATTCTTAGTTCAATGATGTTGAACAATTTTTGAAAAAATAAAGTTGTGTCATAGTCCGCATTCAATCCAACAAGCAAAAATGAAAGCTCAGCCTCTTCGAATGAAAATGCTTGTTTGCAAAAAAAATGAATAAGAATGAGGTAGTTAAGGTGTTTCAAGTTATTTAGAGGTAACTTTTAGGGTGGAAGGCTTAAAACTTCATTTTAAATGCACAAAAAAGAATGAAATTACTTCAAACCAAGTTTGTGAAGAAGTTAACTATGTTTCCCACTAGTTTCCCTTAAGAGTCCAAAGTGCTAAAAGGAAGCAATATTTGAAGGTCTATTTCTCATAGACTGTGATGCTTACAGACTCTCTTTCCAAGGCAATGGGATCGTGTTGGGACCATCTACAAAAACCTCTCTCAATTTTGTCTATCTCAGAGGCGTTTTCCTGTGGTGATGACTCTTCAGTGGAGGGAAAAGTTGCCAGATGCAAGTAGTATAAAGTTGCAAAGTGGTGCAACATTCATTCTGCAACTCGTATGAACAAACATACTATTCCAACACGTCTGTATGGGTACGTTTATGCTAGGTATGGTCCTCTCTTGCACCCAAATACGCCGAATCACTCTGAGCTACATTGGACCGATGATTTCCCTTAAGAGTCCAAAGTGCTAAAAGGCAGCAATCTTTGAAGGTCTATTTCTTAGAGATCATGATTCTTACAAACTCTCCGTTTGAGGATATGGTATTTTGTTGGGACCATCTACAAAAACCTCTCTCATTTTTTGCTATCTTAGAGATTTTTTCCTGTGGTGATGACTTTTCAGTGGAGGGAAAAGTTGCCAGATGCAAGCAGTGTAAAGTTGCAAAGTGGTGCAACTTTCATTCCGCAATTCGTACAACCAAATAGACTTTTACAACATGTCTGAATGGGTATGTTTACGCTAGGGATGGTCCTCTCTTGCACCCAAATACGCTGAATCACTCTGAGCTACATTGGACCGGCAATTTCCCTTAAGAGTCCAAAGTGCTAAAAGGCAGCAATATTTGAAGGGCTATTTCTCAAAGACCATGATGCTTATAGACTCTTCATCTCAGGCTATGGGATTGTGTTGGGACCATCTACAAAAACCTCTCTCGGTTTTTGCTATCTCGAAGGCGTTTTCGTGTGGTGATGACTTTTCAATGGAGGGAAAAGTTGCTAGATTCAAGCAGTGTAAAGTTGCAAAGTGGTGCAACTTTCATTCCTTAACTCATACGACCAAACGGACTATTCCAACATGTCCGAATGGGTACACTTACGCTAGGGATGGTCTTCTCTTGCACCCAAATACGCTGAATCACTCTGAGCTACATTGGACCGATGATTTTCCTTAAGAGTCCAAAGTGCTAAACGGCAGAAATCTTTGAAGGTCTATTTCTTAGAGACCATGATGCTTATATACTCTCTGTTTAAAGCTATGGGATCATGTTGTGACCATCTACAAAAACCTCTCTCGGTTTTTTCTATCTTGAAGGTGTTTTCTTGTGGTGATGACTTTTTAGTGGAGGGAAAAGTTGCCAGATGCAAGCAATGTAAAGTTGCAAAGTGGTGCAACTTTTATTCCACAACTCGTACGACCAAACGGACTGTTCCAACATGTTTGGATGGGTATGTTTATGCTAGGGATGGTCCTCTCTTGCACCCAAATACGCCGAATCACTCTGAGCTACATTGGACCGACGAATTCCCTTAAGAGTCCAAAGTGCTAAAAGGCAGCAATATTTGAAGGGCTATTTCTCAAAGACTGTAATACTTATAGACTCTCTATTTGAGGCTATGGGATTGTGTTGTGACCATCTACAAAAACCTCTCTCAATTTTTGCTATCTCGAAGGTGTTTTCCTATGGTGATGACTTTTCAATGGAGGGAAAAGTTTCCAAATGCAAGCAGTGTAAAGTTGCAAAGTGGTGCAACATTCATTCCGCAACTCGTACAACCAAACAGAATTTTCCAACATGCTCGGATGGGTATTTTTATGCTAGGGATGGTCCTCTCTTGCACCCAAATACGCTGAATCACTCCGAGCTACATTGGACTGGAAATTTCCCATAAGAGTCCAAAGTGCTAAAAGGCAGCAATCTTTGAAGGGCTATTTCTCGAAGACCGTGATGCTTATAGACTCTTCATCTAAGGCTATGGGATTGTGTTGGGACCATCTACAAAAACCTCTCTCAATTTTTTCTATCTCGAAGGAATTTTCATGTGGTGATGACTTTTTAGTGGAGGGAAAAGTTGCTAGATGCAAGCAGTGTAAAGTTGCAAAGTGGTGCAACTTTCATTCCGCAACTCGTACGACCAAACAGACTGTTCCAACACGTTTGGATGGGTACGTTTACACTAGGGATGATCCTCCCTTGCATCCAAATAAGTCGAATCACTCCGAGCCATATTGGACCGAGTGAAATTAGGTGAAAAATTGATGCAGACACAAGGGCACAATCACAAATTCTTTGCAAGCTGCCTATTTGAGGCATCTAACAAGATTATTCTAACCTCTTTAGACAGTCCAAAACTCCCTTAAAAATTGACAAGCAACTAAATACACATTTCCCTCTTTAGCCCCCTTAAACCCTTGTAATAGTGAGAAACTAGTTTTTGTCCAATTACTCCACAATCTTCCAAAACATCAAAAGAACACATGATTGATTCAAACACCCATATCCAAGTTACACAACATAGACTCCTTTGGACCAGCGTTGAATTCCTATACATTCACCCTTCAACAGGCTACTCAATTAGCCCAAAAATGCAAAGCAACATACCTTCAAACACCACACAGACCCCTGAAACCTTGGGGCAGTAAATAAATTTCCAAGAAAAAAAAGATTCTGCAATTGGATTCCATTTGTACGGACCTGTAACTGTCAAATAAAAAAACCTTTGATTTTTAGTCTAATTCTTGAGGGTTTATTGGATGTAGCACTTCCACAACCTTTCAGACTCTGCCACCACCTTAGACACCTTTATTTAGGCCCCAATATGCTTAGAAAACAAAGAAACTTCTGGTATCTCAGAGATTTTTGCAAACCCTAGGTTAAAAACTCTATTTTCAAGTGAAAAAAAACCACCATTTTTAGACCTTTAACTCTTCATTTTATTTCAAAACCCAGTTCTCCACACCTTCCTCTCTTGAAATAACGTCAAGACATGTAATAGCATTTCTACATAAATTTTTTATACAAAAATGCTTGAATGGCTTGTGCACAGGCAGAAAACACAAGAAAAATAGTAAAATATGAATTGAGCAATTGAAACTTTATTGATTCAAAGAAAAAACTCCTTCAACCAAACCTGTCTCAAGCCCTTGAAGGCCTTAAGTACACCTACATAACCCATGAAACCTCCATATAATTCCTCCAATTTACAAAGCAATGGGAAGATAAAACCATGTAAGTGGTTTCCCCAAACTAATTGCCACCAAAACCATTCTTGATAGTTTAAAACCACGAACCACTCCAACGTGTTGTTATGATAGCACTCAAGATAGAATCCATGAATAGATAATGTATTTTACCAATAACTCATCGAGAGCACAAATTCCCAAAACTAGCCCTCCACTATGAACATGTCAACTAAGTAGGAACCCATAACATTATGGAATGATGATCCACTTCTCCCAATGTAAATCCCAAGCATTACATGTGAGATATGGTCAATTTCATTGATGGCAACGATGGTCAACACCTCATGATCATTCAAGTAATCATTCTAACAATACAAGAGATTTACACATCAAATTGCAAGTGAATATAATTTACTATATCTTAACATAAAAAATGAAAAACCTAATAGAAAAATGTATTAATGATGTACAAGGATGTATAAGAAAGTTCAAATTTGAAAATAGAATGTAAACTTAGAAAACTATAGATTTGAAAACCTTAATAATGTAAAACCCTAAAAAGAAGGCTAGATCAAGTGTAGGATTGGTTGGGCTCAAAAAAATATAAAGAAAAAAAAGTTTATTTATGAAGTTAACCTAGGATAATTAAGTAAATGCAATCAATCAAACATAATCAACCTAACATAATTAAGGGTTGATAGGGGTATTTGATAATTAAGGGTTGATAAGGGTATGAATGTTTATCTTTGATCTAATCTTGCATATCTAGGGACTTGGTGGTATTTAGAAATATCATAAGGGTTGTTGATTTCTCATGGGGAGGCAAGTTCTCCTAGATCAATCCCCAAAAAGTGAAACAATATTAAAAATAGTTGGCAAGCACTCTAGATGCTCAAATTTGTTACTCATTTCTATTGCATTGAATCAAAATGTCTCACTATTAATTGCTCCAATGCTATAAGATAAATGAATGTTTTCATGATTATAATGAATATATTGTATGTTATTAATGCTAGTGTATATCATCAAATTATGCCAAACATGTGTTTAGTCAACTCAAAGTGGCTGAATGATGCCACTTAGCCAAAAGTTTGAATTTTGAATTTTAAAATGAAAGGGAATAGGTTTGTGACCATGAGGTCACCCTTGCAATTGAAGAAGTGTCCTAGAATGGGTTAATAGTTAAATCTAAGTGGCTAACAATCAATTCCAAGTGGCTAATGGATAAATGAGGGCATACCCATTGGTGAATGTGATAAATGGGAAAATAAGGTAAATGTATAGATGTGTGTGAATAAGAATAGGATAGGGCTAATTGTATAGTGATTTAAGTATGCAAATTGATAAAAGGCTAGAGAGATGAGCTTGAATTTAGATGTTGAGTCACTACGTACATGTATCAAGACATTTCTTCAAAATAGACACAAAATTGTGTGGGAAATGACATGGTATGCACAAATTTTACTGTTACAATTACACACATATTGATTTACAAATGCTTTGCATATAGATTAAATTTACTTCAAAATTAATACCTATTAATACTTCTTCTTTAAGAAAACATGATTATGTATTCTCTAATAAAACTTTCACCATAGCAAGACTTCTTGCAATTACTTCAATTGTAGCATACATAATTTCATATTGCACCTATCAATGTGCCCATTACATCTTCACGTGTGATTGCTAGTATATGTATGTCTCTTCAAAAAACATAGATGGGTTAAGCTCTCTCCTTACTCTTTGAGTAAGAGATAGAGTAAGAGATAGTAGGGGAGAGGACTAGATAGTATTACAAAACCTGGTTCAAATGAGCATACCAACAAGAAAGAACCAGGAAGAAAACCTTCGGTTGTAGCTCGATTAAGTACAAAAATAGACCCCTTTACAAAACCTATGAGTTTCCAAAATACATACCCCTTTACATTTTAAACATACCCTTTATACAATGCCAAACATTTGACCCATATTTCAAAAAACATCACTAGGTATAGATTATGCC
>VDFB02000008.1:315933817-315948553 GCA_007258455.2 Sequoia sempervirens
GATCTATGTATCATTCTAAGAACTTTTATTTATCACTTTAACATTTTAGATGTGTATGTTGTACATTCGATGGATAACGTTTGGTAATTGAGAAAACCTTATATACTAAGGTATATTTACCCTTTTTACTCGAATCTTTATTTTTTGTGTACTAATATTTTTTGTTTTATGTTCCATGTGTGTGTTATATTTTATTTATCTATGTCTCATCTTTACCTTATGTATTTTGCACATTTTCCTTGTGTATTTCGTGTGTTTTCCTCATGTATTCTATGTTTTTACGTCGATTATTTGGTGTGTTTGATTCATTTATTCCTTGTACATGCATCATGTTTACCATATGTATGATTTGTGTACTCTTTTATATGTACTCCATTCATTTCTCATTGAATTCCTTATGTATGACTGAATCTTGCTTTGTCTTGTGTGTGATATATCTACTTCATGTTTGTCTTAATATTGTATATTGATGGGATCCTAATTTGGAGGCTAGCACACCCCTCAACTTGGTGCCATCTTGTATCTTTAGCATTTTGATAAAAGAATTTATTCCTTTAGTGTGAGCATGAACATAATATCATACTCTCACTAAAGTGGGGGCTAAATGTATTGTCATAAATTGTCACCCTTAACAATTTCACACTATATTGATACCCTATTTTTCCTATAAAATTAATTATACTGGGTATGTGCAGGATCATGGAGGGCCAAAAAGTGGCAATGAGGAAAAAAACATGTCTTTCATCGACCGAAAAACGCGAAAAGAACGTGTTGATTTTTTTTAGGCTCAGGTGTCACCATACCAAACGCCAAACCTAGTTTTACAAATTGGATATCTGATTTGCAAAAAGCATATATAAAAAAAGTCGGTCGTTGTTTTTAAGTTATTTGACAGTGAAGAACTTGCGGGCGCACAGTGAATTGCTTCTTCGTGTAACAAATATCCGATTTGGGCAAAATCCAATTTGGAAAGGTAAGTTTTTTGTTTTTTATTTGATTTGATTAAATTTTGATTTAGATTTGAATAATTTCATATGGTTTTTTGTGGATTTTTTAAAAAAATAGGGTTTTTGATTGAATTTTTGTGAAAATTCTTGAGTTTAGAATGGATTTTGATTAAAAAAAAAATGAATGATTTTGTGATTTTTTTTTTTCAAAATAGGGTTTTGATTGAATTTTTATGAGAAAATTGAATTTAGAATGGATTTTGATAAAAAAAAAAAAAAAAAAGAATTTTTTTTGTGGATTTTTTTTCAAAATAGGGTTTTTGATTGAATTTTTATGAAACAATTGAGTTTAGAATGGATTTTGATTTTAAAATAGTGTTTCATTTATATTGTCTAATTTTAATTAGATTAATTATTTTTTAACTTTAATTAGACATTATGGCTGTCGAGAATGAGAATGCACAAATTCTAACAGTTGAGAATGAAAATCCACTAGCTGAGAATCAAAATGCAAAAATGCCAAATGCTCCACCACCTCTGCAGCCATCAATTGAAGACTTAATTCATGAAAAAATGGAGCAATTGAGGGGCATTTGTGATGTTTATAAGAAAATCCCTTGATTATCCAATATGTCAATCACATTGACAGGAATAATTACAAATGTAGAAACCCTCTCCACTCAACATAATGCATTTCATTCGTGGCGAGAAACCATGAGGCAATATTATGCATGTGGATTGTCTTATGATGATGTGAAAGATCTCCAAATAAAAAATCCCAAATAGCCTCTTTATTTATTAACCCTAGCATTGGTTTGCCAGTTAATGTTAACAAACCAAAACTTTCTATAAAATGGTGCACGCATAGGGGCATAGTAGATAAATTTTGGGATCGTTGGTGTATGGTTTTTGATAAACCACCCAAAAATAATCTTGATGTACCTTGTTACTTTATTAAAAAATTATATGTTGAGTTTTTGTTAGGGAATCATGTCAATTACTTTGACATTAAACCCTTCCAGGGCGTTGGTGGAGGTATGCCCTAGGATAGGCCAGGGGTAGCTAGAGTATTTAGGCACCCACATGTTGCCCATCCTCCCCTTCCTCTGCCATTTCTAGTACAACATCCAGATATTACGGAGGATGCAGCCACACAAACTATCTAGGCCATTCACTCTTTGAGTGGTCTTTTGGTTTCCTATGCTTCTTTAGTAGCTCGACCATAGTCTGGTGATCTTGGCGATGGATCTAGTGCTGCTGCATCATCCTCCTCAGGTCCACATATTTGTGTGCCACATATTTGCAATACGTGCCAACAAATATGTTTGGGTCCTATTGTACAGCCCCCTAAGCAGCCATTAGACACTTTTTATTATGACATCCAAGATGTGGAGATTATAGCAGATCACACGCAGGGGAGTGGAGCACACCCTACAAAGTCCTCTCCTACTAGAGAGGTGGACATTGGAGTAGTTACACAGGTAACATTTAAGGTGTAAATTCATAACTTGCATTTTTTTAAATGAATATTAATAAGAGATAGTATCAAGTACTAATATTTATTTACACGGTCTATTTAACAGTTAATGTCTATGAGGAGCTCACACGATGACCGATAGCACTTTAGGGCCATTTCATTTGGCCTCAGACACACACAAGATGTATTTTGCACCCACCACTACACGCTTTACCATATACCAAGCCGTCAGCTTCACCGTCAGTCTGCTAAAACAAGGCGGCCAACTTGCTACGTTTGGCCCTGGCCTGCAGTAAAACAATTCCAGTGCCAGCGCAAAAACGCCCATATGATTTAATAATAATTTAGCTTTTGATTAACGCAGACGTGAGCAAGATACTGGCCACGGTCGCATTTCTGCCGCAGTTGCCATTACCACGCCAGATACGTCCACCTTCGGCGAGTATTTAACCACCTGGCGGCGTAATATCAGCGATGGTCACGGCGGTTTATTGAGATAATGACGGGATCAATTTCATGTTTTGTTCACATATATAGATTGATGTTACAAAAGTTGGTTTGCTAGTTCTTTGAGAGGGGTATATTCTAGGACTCCCGACCCTTCAAAGAGACATATATTTCAGGTAATCAAGATTTCAATTTTAGAGTTCAATTATAATTCAATGTGTATTGATTTTATGTTAATTATTCAATTTTAAATTATATAGTATAACTAATCTCAATTGTGGTTTGAATTTTTCTCAGGCAGCTACCTTCAGAGGCAACAGTGCTTCAAAGAGTCTACTTTGGATGATCCACTAGTAGTTTAGGATGAGACAAATATTTTGGCATGTAAATTAATAGATATTGAGATGGGCATATGCCACATATTGCAAAAATTTGTTTGGAGTTTACTGATGCCATATTTTTATATGGACATACACTTGATTATTGGATAATTTGATATATATATAGAAGGACAATCTAAATTTAATTTCCTCCTCATGTGCACGATTAAACTCTTTGAAAATTTAACCAAGTGAGCAATGGTTAAATATCAATGTACAATAGCATAAAAAGAATGGCTAAATATTATGTAGTTTATATTCATATTGCTGATTACATTGCATTGCACATCTTTCAAACTCAAAGCATTACTTCACATTGCATAAGTAACAACTAGATGTCGATAGATGAAAAAAATTCAATAACAATATAATTTTTACAAAGTCAACTCAAGCGCTATATGAAATTATTCTCACACATAACCACAACTAGGAGCAACTACCAATTGCATTAGCTTGTCATGGAATTCTATGAGACCACATTTCTTTGAGGAAACTTGGCACAAAACTCACAAAAAATGAAAAGAAAGCACTCAAAAAAATTGTAAAGGGGTCTCAGGGTTGCTACCCCCTCATTCCACACGCTATGCAGCCATTTACTTGTGTTAGTTTTATGATCAGATTTAATGCATAGAAAATTAATTCTAAATCAAACACAATAACATAGCAGATACCCTAGGAAAACCCTCTCTTGAGGGAGAAAAAACCAGCCAATAATATCACTTATATTATTGAATCACAATAGAAACTCCTTTACAATGAAGGCTGATAATGAGGCCTAATAATATACACCAGAGACTGATGCCAACATAGCAATACAATGATGTAATTATCAAATGATAATCCTCAACCTTCTCACAATAACTCGATCTACACTTGAAGAGTTTCTCACTAACTCGCACTTGATATGAAATGGAATGTATGAAAAATGTATGTCTCAAAACAATGAAATGTATCTAATATATATACAAGCTGAGAGAGATGTGACTCTTCACAATATAGGTCAGCTTCCAAAAAGAATGTGCCTCCTCAAAGATTGTGCCTCTAAGATAGAAGTCAACCTTCATAAAATAATAAATATTATTTGACATAAATCGTGCCTCAAGCATGCCGGCCTCTTCATAAATGCACCTCTTCATTAACTCGTATCTCTTGATGAATTAGCATTAATCACAAATTGATATATATATATAAATTAAATAGCTTTGGATATATTTAATTTATTCTTATGTAGAGGAGATCACTGGAAGGATATGAATGGCATTGCAATAATCATCAACACTCCCTCTTAGCTAGGGAGGATACTTCCAACTGCACAAGGAAAATCACCTCATCGCGATGCCTAGTACTATGGCTACAACCATAAGTAAAAAGAAGAATATCATCTCATCATGATATTAGATATCGCCTCAACACAATATCAACCATAATGGCTACAACCATACTATGGTGTGTACAAGTGTTCATCACTTGCGTGATGTTGTCACCTCAACATGACTTTCACCATGGCTCTCCCAGAGGGTGAAACACAAGTATAAAATATGTCATGGAGTAACACACATGACATCCACCATGACTCTCTCAGAGGGTGGAAACAAGGGCTTTAACCTCAAATCTCAAAGAGAAATTCATTACCAAGGGATTTCACCTTGAACTTCTCTCAAAGAAGAACTATTATCAAGAGATTTCACCTCAAACTTCTCTCAAAGAAGAACTCATTATCAAGGGATTTCACCTCAAACTTCTCTCAAAGAAGAACTCATTATCAAGGATCACTGATACTGATTATCATAATAAATGATAGTAGGCTCCATTGATTATCTAGACAATCCTACAAGGAGCTTATGAAGCCACACTACTTCTCGAGCTACCACACAAGCTACAATAAAATTGGCCTCTGTTGTACTCAGTGCCACTGAAGACTGCTTCCTACTACACCAGGAAGTCATCACAAACCTCAACTGAAACAACATCCAAAGGTGCTCTTCCGATCAGCAACACAACCATCTTCTTTAGGTTCAGTAGGCTCCCTCTGAATCTTTAAGTACTCTTCCAGATAGCAACACAACCATCCAGAGGTGCTCTTCCAGTCAGCAACAGAACCACCTTCTTTAGGTTCAATAGGTTTAGTTCCATGGTTGCAAGTTGTGACTTCACGCTTGATCATTTCTTTGGTTGGCATGACTTCCTCATAAGATGCCTCAAGCTTTTCATCGCTAAGCAATCTCTCATCACCTTCCTACAGTAGAGTTATCAACATTCTTCAAAAATCATAAGAATTCTTTTAGTACACTCAAGAGTTATCAAATGTCTTCTTGCAGTCTCAAAAGTTATTTTGTATCATTTTTACATTGGTACTTGAGAGTGGTAGCTTAATATACGTCCACAATACAAAACCTGGTTTACTTGTGCAGTGTACAGTGGAATTGGAAGATTTTTCTTTGAAAGAAAAAATGAAAGCTCAACCTCTTGGAATGAAAATGCTTGTTTGCAAAACAAATGAATAAGAATGAGGTAGTTAAGGTGTTTGAAGTGATTTAGAGGTCACTTTTAGAGAAGAGAGATGTTGAAGAGTACATCAAGTCAGTGAGAACCGAAGTGTGATGTGTTTTAGTTTGTGGTACTCCTTTGTTTCTTAGTAGATGTGTGATATATTCTTAGTTCAATGATGTTGAACAATTTTTGAAAAAATAAAGTTGTGTCATAGTCCGCATTCAATCCAACAAGCAAAAATGAAAGCTCAGCCTCTTCGAATGAAAATGCTTGTTTGCAAAAAAAATGAATAAGAATGAGGTAGTTAAGGTGTTTCAAGTTATTTAGAGGTAACTTTTAGGGTGGAAGGCTTAAAACTTCATTTTAAATGCACAAAAAAGAATGAAATTACTTCAAACCAAGTTTGTGAAGAAGTTAACTATGTTTCCCACTAGTTTCCCTTAAGAGTCCAAAGTGCTAAAAGGAAGCAATATTTGAAGGTCTATTTCTCATAGACTGTGATGCTTACAGACTCTCTTTCCAAGGCAATGGGATCGTGTTGGGACCATCTACAAAAACCTCTCTCAATTTTGTCTATCTCAGAGGCGTTTTCCTGTGGTGATGACTCTTCAGTGGAGGGAAAAGTTGCCAGATGCAAGTAGTATAAAGTTGCAAAGTGGTGCAACATTCATTCTGCAACTCGTATGAACAAACATACTATTCCAACACGTCTGTATGGGTACGTTTATGCTAGGTATGGTCCTCTCTTGCACCCAAATACGCCGAATCACTCTGAGCTACATTGGACCGATGATTTCCCTTAAGAGTCCAAAGTGCTAAAAGGCAGCAATCTTTGAAGGTCTATTTCTTAGAGATCATGATTCTTACAAACTCTCCGTTTGAGGATATGGTATTTTGTTGGGACCATCTACAAAAACCTCTCTCATTTTTTGCTATCTTAGAGATTTTTTCCTGTGGTGATGACTTTTCAGTGGAGGGAAAAGTTGCCAGATGCAAGCAGTGTAAAGTTGCAAAGTGGTGCAACTTTCATTCCGCAATTCGTACAACCAAATAGACTTTTACAACATGTCTGAATGGGTATGTTTACGCTAGGGATGGTCCTCTCTTGCACCCAAATACGCTGAATCACTCTGAGCTACATTGGACCGGCAATTTCCCTTAAGAGTCCAAAGTGCTAAAAGGCAGCAATATTTGAAGGGCTATTTCTCAAAGACCATGATGCTTATAGACTCTTCATCTCAGGCTATGGGATTGTGTTGGGACCATCTACAAAAACCTCTCTCGGTTTTTGCTATCTCGAAGGCGTTTTCGTGTGGTGATGACTTTTCAATGGAGGGAAAAGTTGCTAGATTCAAGCAGTGTAAAGTTGCAAAGTGGTGCAACTTTCATTCCTTAACTCATACGACCAAACGGACTATTCCAACATGTCCGAATGGGTACACTTACGCTAGGGATGGTCTTCTCTTGCACCCAAATACGCTGAATCACTCTGAGCTACATTGGACCGATGATTTTCCTTAAGAGTCCAAAGTGCTAAACGGCAGAAATCTTTGAAGGTCTATTTCTTAGAGACCATGATGCTTATATACTCTCTGTTTAAAGCTATGGGATCATGTTGTGACCATCTACAAAAACCTCTCTCGGTTTTTTCTATCTTGAAGGTGTTTTCTTGTGGTGATGACTTTTTAGTGGAGGGAAAAGTTGCCAGATGCAAGCAATGTAAAGTTGCAAAGTGGTGCAACTTTTATTCCACAACTCGTACGACCAAACGGACTGTTCCAACATGTTTGGATGGGTATGTTTATGCTAGGGATGGTCCTCTCTTGCACCCAAATACGCCGAATCACTCTGAGCTACATTGGACCGACGAATTCCCTTAAGAGTCCAAAGTGCTAAAAGGCAGCAATATTTGAAGGGCTATTTCTCAAAGACTGTAATACTTATAGACTCTCTATTTGAGGCTATGGGATTGTGTTGTGACCATCTACAAAAACCTCTCTCAATTTTTGCTATCTCGAAGGTGTTTTCCTATGGTGATGACTTTTCAATGGAGGGAAAAGTTTCCAAATGCAAGCAGTGTAAAGTTGCAAAGTGGTGCAACATTCATTCCGCAACTCGTACAACCAAACAGAATTTTCCAACATGCTCGGATGGGTATTTTTATGCTAGGGATGGTCCTCTCTTGCACCCAAATACGCTGAATCACTCCGAGCTACATTGGACTGGAAATTTCCCATAAGAGTCCAAAGTGCTAAAAGGCAGCAATCTTTGAAGGGCTATTTCTCGAAGACCGTGATGCTTATAGACTCTTCATCTAAGGCTATGGGATTGTGTTGGGACCATCTACAAAAACCTCTCTCAATTTTTTCTATCTCGAAGGAATTTTCATGTGGTGATGACTTTTTAGTGGAGGGAAAAGTTGCTAGATGCAAGCAGTGTAAAGTTGCAAAGTGGTGCAACTTTCATTCCGCAACTCGTACGACCAAACAGACTGTTCCAACACGTTTGGATGGGTACGTTTACACTAGGGATGATCCTCCCTTGCATCCAAATAAGTCGAATCACTCCGAGCCATATTGGACCGAGTGAAATTAGGTGAAAAATTGATGCAGACACAAGGGCACAATCACAAATTCTTTGCAAGCTGCCTATTTGAGGCATCTAACAAGATTATTCTAACCTCTTTAGACAGTCCAAAACTCCCTTAAAAATTGACAAGCAACTAAATACACATTTCCCTCTTTAGCCCCCTTAAACCCTTGTAATAGTGAGAAACTAGTTTTTGTCCAATTACTCCACAATCTTCCAAAACATCAAAAGAACACATGATTGATTCAAACACCCATATCCAAGTTACACAACATAGACTCCTTTGGACCAGCGTTGAATTCCTATACATTCACCCTTCAACAGGCTACTCAATTAGCCCAAAAATGCAAAGCAACATACCTTCAAACACCACACAGACCCCTGAAACCTTGGGGCAGTAAATAAATTTCCAAGAAAAAAAAGATTCTGCAATTGGATTCCATTTGTACGGACCTGTAACTGTCAAATAAAAAAACCTTTGATTTTTAGTCTAATTCTTGAGGGTTTATTGGATGTAGCACTTCCACAACCTTTCAGACTCTGCCACCACCTTAGACACCTTTATTTAGGCCCCAATATGCTTAGAAAACAAAGAAACTTCTGGTATCTCAGAGATTTTTGCAAACCCTAGGTTAAAAACTCTATTTTCAAGTGAAAAAAAACCACCATTTTTAGACCTTTAACTCTTCATTTTATTTCAAAACCCAGTTCTCCACACCTTCCTCTCTTGAAATAACGTCAAGACATGTAATAGCATTTCTACATAAATTTTTTATACAAAAATGCTTGAATGGCTTGTGCACAGGCAGAAAACACAAGAAAAATAGTAAAATATGAATTGAGCAATTGAAACTTTATTGATTCAAAGAAAAAACTCCTTCAACCAAACCTGTCTCAAGCCCTTGAAGGCCTTAAGTACACCTACATAACCCATGAAACCTCCATATAATTCCTCCAATTTACAAAGCAATGGGAAGATAAAACCATGTAAGTGGTTTCCCCAAACTAATTGCCACCAAAACCATTCTTGATAGTTTAAAACCACGAACCACTCCAACGTGTTGTTATGATAGCACTCAAGATAGAATCCATGAATAGATAATGTATTTTACCAATAACTCATCGAGAGCACAAATTCCCAAAACTAGCCCTCCACTATGAACATGTCAACTAAGTAGGAACCCATAACATTATGGAATGATGATCCACTTCTCCCAATGTAAATCCCAAGCATTACATGTGAGATATGGTCAATTTCATTGATGGCAACGATGGTCAACACCTCATGATCATTCAAGTAATCATTCTAACAATACAAGAGATTTACACATCAAATTGCAAGTGAATATAATTTACTATATCTTAACATAAAAAATGAAAAACCTAATAGAAAAATGTATTAATGATGTACAAGGATGTATAAGAAAGTTCAAATTTGAAAATAGAATGTAAACTTAGAAAACTATAGATTTGAAAACCTTAATAATGTAAAACCCTAAAAAGAAGGCTAGATCAAGTGTAGGATTGGTTGGGCTCAAAAAAATATAAAGAAAAAAAAGTTTATTTATGAAGTTAACCTAGGATAATTAAGTAAATGCAATCAATCAAACATAATCAACCTAACATAATTAAGGGTTGATAGGGGTATTTGATAATTAAGGGTTGATAAGGGTATGAATGTTTATCTTTGATCTAATCTTGCATATCTAGGGACTTGGTGGTATTTAGAAATATCATAAGGGTTGTTGATTTCTCATGGGGAGGCAAGTTCTCCTAGATCAATCCCCAAAAAGTGAAACAATATTAAAAATAGTTGGCAAGCACTCTAGATGCTCAAATTTGTTACTCATTTCTATTGCATTGAATCAAAATGTCTCACTATTAATTGCTCCAATGCTATAAGATAAATGAATGTTTTCATGATTATAATGAATATATTGTATGTTATTAATGCTAGTGTATATCATCAAATTATGCCAAACATGTGTTTAGTCAACTCAAAGTGGGTGAATGATGCCACTTAGCCAAAAGTTTGAATTTTGAATTTTAAAATGAAAGGGAATAGGTTTGTGACCATGAGGTCACTCTTGCAATTGAAGAAGTGTCCTAGAATGGGTTAATAGTTAAATATAAGTGGCTAACAATCAATTCCAAGTGGCTAATGGATAAATGAGGGCATACTCATTGGTGAATGTGATAATTGGGAAAATAAGGTAAATGTATAGATGTGTGTGAATAAGAATAGGATAGGGCTAATTGTATAGTGATTTAAGTATGAAAATTGATAAAAGGCTAGAGAGATGAGCTTGAATTTAGATGTTGAGTCACTGTGTACATGTATCAAGACATTTCTTCAAAATAGACACAAAATTATGTGGGAAATGACATGGTATGCACAAATTTTACTGTTACAATTACACACATATTGATTTACAAATGCTTTGCATATAGATTAAATTTACTTCAAAATTAATACCTATTAATACTTTTTCTTTAAGAAAACATGATTATGTATTCTCTATTAAAACTTTCACCATAACAAGACTTCTTGCAATTACTTCAATTGTAGCATACATAATTTCATATTGCACCTATCAATGTGCCTATTACATCTTCACGCTAGTATATGTATATCTCTTCAAAAAACATAGATGGGTTAAGCTCTCTCCTTACTCTTTGAGTAAGAGATAGAGTAAGAGATAGTAGGGGAGAGGACTAGATAGTATTAGAAAACCTGGTTCAAACGAGCATACCGACAAGAAAGAACCAGGAAGAAAACCTTTGGTTGTAGCTCGATTAAGTACAAAAATAGACCCCTTTACAAAACCTATAAGTTTCCAAAATACAGACCCCTTTACATTTTAAACATACCCTTTATACAATGCCAGACATTTGACCCATATTTCAAAAAACATCACTAGGTATAGATTATGCCCATACACAATTATGACCATTTTACATTGTTTCTAATTTGAGAATTCAAATTTTACAAAATTTTCCTATTAGAGGCATTCAGGGCACAGTCTTCAACAATAGTAGTATGTTCATGTTCTGTATTAACAAGCACCTGTACAAACCATCAAGGTAGCTTAGAATAACCAATCTATATTATTCTAAATGAAACAAAATACGATGAGATGGTATGCAAACTATAAAAGATGCTTAGAATAACCAAATCTATATTGTTGCAATCTTTTGCATACCTCTTCGAAAGGATCATAGCTGGCTATTTTTGTAGTAGGTCCATGATCAATCATGCCAAGAATATCGCAAAAGTGGGAAAATGAGAAATCTATATTGTCACAATATAAAAGATGCTTAGACTAACATATCTATATTAATCTAAACAACCTGAATGATGATGAGTTGGTGATGCAAACTATAAAAGATGCATACCTCTTCGAAAGGATCAAAGCTCGCTATTGTTGCAGCAGGTCAATGATCAATCATGCCAGGAATATCGCAAAAGTGGGAAAATGAGAAATCTATATTGTCACAATAGAAAAGATGCTTAGACTAACATATCTATATTAATCTAAAAAACTTCAATGATGATGAGTTGCTGATGCAAACTATAAAAGACACATACCTCTTCGAAAGGATCAGAGTTGGCTATTGTTGTAGCAGGTCCATGATCAAACATGCCAGGAATATTGCAAAAGTGGGAAAATGAGAAATCTATATTGTCACAATAGAAAAGATGCTTGACTAACATATCTATATTAATCTAAACAACTTGAATGATGATGAGAGTTAGTGATGCAAACTATAAAAGACGATACCTCTTCGAAAGGATCGTGAGCTTGCTATTGTTGCAACATGTCCATGATCACTCTTGCCAAAAATATTGTAAAAGTGCATACAAAATATCACTATTAAAGACACCTGCATTGCAATAGTATATAAAATATCAGTATTAAATAAAGAACACTAATGAACTTAATCATAATGAACATAAGCATTCTACCTTCCATTCTTGAAAATGCTATTCAAGTATCAAGGGTCATCTTTTATTAAGAGTATCCAATATTGCTTCATGATCAACATTACTAAGTGTCCATAGTTGTTTGTCTTTGGTCCGGCATGATGCTTCAACAACTTAACATTTTTGCTATAACAAGGTGTGAATACATGAGAATGGTTTTGTGTTTCTCTAGTCTTCAAATGTAGGTATTATTCTTTCTAATCATGTATGTTCACAACCAAGTTCCTACAACCACAACTGAACCTATAGGATACATGAAACCATCATCATCTTCCATCGGTTGTGTTAGCTTATGCTTTACCCACACACATCGAGCCAACCAATAGTATGATCTCTCTTCATTCCCCTACGATGCAACAACTACAAAAGTATGTCCTAGGTAGTAGATCGAAAGCAATGTAATCAACTAAACTTTCCATTGTGTCATTTGTCATGGATATTGTTTGAGATAAAGGAGTTAGATACTGTGGTACCCATGTATCCACCCACTCACTTGACTCGCATTGATCCCACTTGCACTGAATACAACTCTGACAAAAACAAGCCAACTCTTGTGTCAAAATGGTCCATGTTCCTGCATCTGAGCTTTGAAATGAATGCATCTTTGAAGAATCTTTGATTATATGACAATCCAATGTACCTCCCACTGTACCCTCTTCAATGAACCAAAACAATTTGCACACTGTTGAATCAAGTGTCCCTCCCTGTGACAATGTTGAACTACACCAATCAACTATAGAACGTGCATCACTAAATTTTTCTCTTGAAATCCTCAATTGCTCCTTAACTAGAGCTCTCTTTACGCATGCACCTGCTCCATCATGCTCCCCTTTCCCATGTCTAGCTTCAAAAAAACTCCAAAAATGAGGTAGACCCCTCTCTACATGCATTCTACTCAACCAATAAAACATACGAGCATTCTTGAATTGACCTGTGCAATTATCTAACCAAATTAGATGCCAGCCCAATGCTATATCATGCTCCTGCAAGAACTCAAAAAAATTCTTGAAACAATGTTGGACATACTCAGACGAGTGAGATTTATCATCACTCATATGAAAATGATACTCTCTGATTATCTTTCGATCCTCCTTTGTACTATCAAGTGCGTGTCTAAACATTATGTGGACAAAAATAGCAATATGAATGGAATTGTAATACTGAGATTGTACCTCATTTTGTGGTTGCAATGTGTAGTTTTCTGCAAAATCAACCACTTATATAATAGTTCCAATTGGAAAATAGTCCTTAAACATCCTAAATTTTTGATCAAACCACTGAGACCTATGACTATGCCTTGCATACTTGTAGAAAAGATTGTCCTTAAAATTTGAAATAAAATCAGCAACACTGCATTCTTTTGTAACCAACTCACATCTAGAACCTTCACCTCCAGTTTGCAAAGTATATTTGACTATCTCATATCTACAACCTTCACCTCCAGTTTACAAAGTATATTTCACCATCATCTCTATAACATAAAAATAGATCTAGCAAGTCCCTTGATGATTTTGGAAGATGCATTACACCACACTCCTACAACATTTCATTAGTATGCAAAGTAGAATGGATATAGCATAATAGCTCATGGTACATTGAAAAATTCACATGGTATTTGCAACAACAAGTATTATGAATCTTATGAGGCACACAATAAAATGGCTTCAAACCCTCAAAAGTCCTTTGCGAGATTTCCATATTTTTATGTGTTTCAATAAATTTTTTGAACAACATTGTTTGGCTTGATTCCAAGAAATGTTTAGGATGTGGTGTACGGTCTCGATTTCCAATTCTTAACTTTAAAACATCCTTTGCATTGGGTGATACTCTAGAGTTATCATGCCAAAATTGTTGAATTACCTACTTTACATTATCGGTTAGCTTCTTATCAACACATGGAAGCCTCCCAAAAAAATCCCATGTATCATTTTGAAGAGGATCATCTATTCTTTCTATTCTTGCAAGTGCTCTATCCAAAGTTTTATGATTTATGTCAAAATCAATACAAGTTTGTCTCATAAAGTGAGCCTTTTTCAATTGATGGCTTACTAGGGCGTTGTAATGACTCTCCGAGCAGCTCTCTTATCCTTTTCCTTATTACTTTTTCCAATAGACTTGAGAGAATTAAAAATATTTTTGACAATAATGGAATTTTTTTTGGTCTTCTTGTTCACACGAATCTTCAATTTGGCTAGCAAAGATCTCATCTTTTGCATCTTTAGCAATTGTACAAAAATTTGGCATTGCTCGGTCAATGTCTTATCACTAAAATATTGGTTTGAAAAGTCTTCTAGCCCACAACCAAACAATTTGTGTTGACCTCTTTCCTTCAAAGTTTTTTATAATGTTCTCATAAAATTCAAGTAACCATTTAGGGGTTCTTGAAGGTCTTGAAATTGGAATATGTCTTTCTTCCATACA
>VDFB02000008.1:315948653-316018438 GCA_007258455.2 Sequoia sempervirens
AAATTCATAATTAATTATTTACTTGGAAAAAAAATTACAAAAAATGCATCACATCCAGAAATGAGTCCTCTACTTATATCTAAAATATTATAAAAAAATATTATCATTTTATTGTGGTTAGGGAGGTTAGACAGACACCTACTTGTTATTTTTCCCCTGAAATTTAAGTACTACTACATTGAAATTTCAAATTTTCACCAAATAGACTTTTAGAAAAATAAAATAAACTTAGTAGTTTAGAAACTGCATTCAATTTTCCACATATTCTATTCTTACATATTTTTGAAATAATATAGATAACTTATTCAAATTTTTATGTCAAGTTGCCTAACTCTAATTTTTCTGAATTTTCATTGCCACTTAAGGGCCTACTTTTTCCATGATGATCCTGCACATACCCTACTAATAATTTATTCATTTTGGGGATAGATTGAGAACATAAATTAAAAACCTCATCATCCCAAGAAATTTAGGCCAAAATCACCCAACCAGGGGTGCAGGTGCCCTTGACCTAGAGGTTCCCTATTTCAATAATTAATATTTTAGTGTCAATCCTTGGAGATTTAAAAATGAACCCAAGTCAGCCTATAATCAAAAATATCATTTTTAATTCATATGTAAACAATTTTCCCTCTCATTTGAACATTAGGAAGGAAACATTATGAATAAGGAATTATTATAATTG
Organism: Sequoia sempervirens; assembly: GCA_007258455.2. Lineage (NCBI taxonomy): Eukaryota > Viridiplantae > Streptophyta > Pinopsida > Cupressales > Cupressaceae > Sequoia > Sequoia sempervirens. The sequence continues at coordinate 315,949,339 of VDFB02000008.1, forward strand.
ATCATGCTCTTATTACGAAGACATATGTAAGTTATTCTCTACATGCTAGCTATAATAATCTATTATTTTTTATGGACTAACCTCTTGTAGGTCTTCAAGAAAAATAATCATCCATCAAACAACCTTTGGTTTAAACTTATAGTTTGAACATCACTTCGACAAGGATTCCATACCTAGGGTAACATTATCTATTATCATTTTTTTATTATAGTCAATTGTTGTTTATTTGACTTCTACCAACCAAGGGTAAGAACTCTTTATCATCATCATTTATTGTTCATGGAGGTGGAAACATCAAAACAAGGTTTGAATTAGGAAATCCCCTATACAACACAACCTTTCCCTCTCTTTTCATGTGTACATTTCAGATCCAGAAGTTCCATCAACAAAAGGCTACAGGAAAACATAGAGTAGACTATGAAATATCATCTAAAGTTTGTAAAACCTGAAAAGAAACTTTTTTGGTCAAGGGTGCCCTCACCCTTGACCCTCAAATTTAGACTCAAATTTTTAGTGTGCGTTCCTCTCTATCTCCACTTCTCAAATCTATAATTGTTCCATCAATTTTCATTTTCTTTTTTGTGATAAATTACATTTTTTAGATCTATGGTTTATTTCAAATAGGCTAATTAAAACACACATCCAATTTCTCCTCTTTGCAACTATAGAGAACCAAACCCTAGAAAATTGACTCTAATTTGTGGTAGTTAGCTAATCATCAAACCCTAGTTGGTTTATGTTTGAATATGGAGGAAAGAAAAGAGTTAGGGGTGGGTGAAAAAGTTGGGGGGCCAAAAAGTGGCCAACTTTAAAAAAAAGAAAAGAAAATTCATAACACGAGTGTGTTATAACACGCTCGCATTATGGCTTGGTGTGACTGAGCATAAGGCATGATCACACCGAGCCTATAACATGCTCGCATTATGAGTCTTTATAAGAGAAAAAAGAAAATAAAAATCATTTTAGACTTATCATATTTCTTCATCTATGGCCTACAAACCCTTCCAAGGAATGCTCGTGTTATGGATACCTCAAATTCATCAATTTTCTTCACTGAATCATTGCTAATTATTTTCCATAATGCTGCCACATCAACTGGTAGCTCCAAGGAGTAAGATTTTTTTTGTGAATTTGTTATTTTTTATTATAAGAAAATAGGTTTTGAAGGGGCCCTGAAACCCTTTACAAAATAAACCACTACATCATCATATAATAAAAAATAGAACAAGCATCCAAAAAATAGCCAAAAACCAACACATAAATAGCCAAAAAGAGGTAAAAAAGATAGAAACAAACTAGATATTTTTAATAATTTCCACCGCTTCAAGATCACTATCAATTATTTTCTGATGGACATTCATGACTTCCACCACTTCATCAATTGGAATACTAGCCTTTGCATTAAGTTTGGTCTTGTTGCGGGTTATAGCAGAAGGCCCAGTATCACTAGTCATCTTTTGCTACACACCACCATCAACCACCATGTCTTTCATACCAAAACTATCACCCAACCACTTCCTAGCCTTCTTATTCAGCAAACACAAACCCTTAGCTTCATTGTGCATAGCATGTTTACTGACCTCCAAAACCTTCTCCAATTTTTTATTTACACACTCCAAACGTCCTTCAAGGGAAACAATATTTTGTTCGCAGGTATTCTTCATATTGATCATCCCATCAACCACCATTTTGAGAGTGTAAAATAACTAATTGACCTTGAGCTAAACCTTGTTGACTTGAGCCTACACATTAGGCCCCTTAGAATAAGAAGACTCTTCAGCATTATTACTCAGCTCTAACTCGAACATTAGTGGAGTCCATCTCATGGAAAAACCACTTGAAAAGCTTGAACGAGGAAAGAGAGCTCTCTTTCACTAGACCAAGATAATAAGGAATAATCGCCCTCCTATGGTTAAAACCATCCTTGTCCACATTATAATCTTCTTGGGAGTCACTGCTAGTAGTAGCATTCTCATGGTCTCCTTCCCCTTTTGAGTAGAGACAACAACACCTTTGTCCAAGTTCTACTCCAACAACTGGTTCTCAACATCCAACAAATTTCCAACATGAATCTGTATCTGATCCCTCCCCAAATTCATAGGATAATTTCTCCTCTTCAACCCCACTTTATTCTACGCATTGGAAACAAGGGATAACCCACACCAACCCTTGTTAACCAAATCCTCCTTGCTCAAATTATCCAAAGCAATCCCCTTCATTTTTTGGCCACCCGACCCCTTCACAAGTTTAAACTTCTAGAAGAACCAAACCACCTCATCCTCATCTCTTCTTTCATACTCACCAACCCTAGAGGAGATCAAGATTTGATTCATTTTTCTTTTCTTACCTTCATCTTTCAGCTTTTTGCCACTCGACCCCTTCATAGGTTTAGACTTTTAGCAAGACCATACAATCTCTTCCTCATCACCTATTAGATACTCATCATCCCTAGAGGAAATAGGGGATTGATTTTTTTTTCCTTTATTACCTTCAGAGATGGAAAGAGATTATGAATCACCCTCCAAGGATGTATCAGACCCAAGGAAATAATCTTCATCCTTGGAATCATCCTCCGACCCCATCACATACTCAAGAATTTTATTTTTCTCCCAACATTGGAAATATTAAGTTGAGAAGGGATATTGAATGCCTTAACATACTTAGAAATAAAAAAAAAACGTTCATGGAGGATAGGGTTTTTTTGATTGCGTATATGATCCCTTATACCATTTTCCAGAGAGACTAGTAAATAGAAAGGGAACGACACCTACGTATGCCTAAAAGGGTTAAGCAAAACAAAATGATGCCCAAAAGTAATAGAAAAGTGGCCATCGAGGGTAAAATACCTCATGATCTCCTCAGCAACATCTCTCCAAATAGCCTTGAGAGAAGAATGAAAATAACCACCACATTTTTCCCTTTCCAGCTTCCTCCTCTCATCATCTTTAAAGAAAGCATCCATTACTAGACCAGATTCATTCTTATCTCTGTAGAATTTTTTCCCATCATTCAATAGACCTATGATTTTAGCAATAAGATCCTCAATGATATTAAACTCCTTTTCCCCAATTTCCAGCACACAATTATTCCAACCCTCAAGAAATTCCTATGAAGTCTTCATATCATACCCATGCAACTTTTCCATATACGGGGTCACTCCCTCAGCCTCCAACAATTCCCAAAACTTCTTGTTAGCCTTAAAAGTGTCACAAGATGTTGGATTAGTTCTATTTCAGCTACCCCCCATAGTTACAGAAAGTAAGCACCCCAACAGAAAGGACTTGCAGAGAATCCAAAGATACTTCAAGAACTTGCAATGAAAAAAAAGGAAACCTAGAGAAAACAAAGACTCTTCGAATACCCACAATCTATGTGGATTGGACAAGATGGAAGAGAGAAATAAAGAGAAAATAATGCCTAGTCATTCGAGTCACCACACCAACAGAATACCACCTGGCCTTTCCTCTAAGTGAATTACACATCATAAATAGGTTCCATGTCAAGAGCATGTGATAGCACACCATCATTAAAAGACCACTCCTCACAACACCTTTGAGATTCATAATGAATTATTAAGTGATCCTCTAGGGGAAGAAGCTTGATTTCTCCCCATTCAAAAGAATCATTCACCCCATAATTGGTGCAAAAATCATCCAGCCTATTCTCGTCTCTATAAACATGTGAGATGTGACATTGATTGAAGGAGTCCAAAATATTTAAGGCATCATTAATGAGAGCTTCCGCCATCCAAAAGGATGAGAGAACTTCCTAATGTTATTAATGATATTGATGGAATTACCCTCAACCCACACCTTATCATACCCTCTTGTTTGAGCTAACTTCAAACCAGGATAGGCTACAAATGTGCGAATTTGTTATTAAATAGGCAGATTTAATATGTTTTTGGTGTTAACTTCTTTAATTATCAAGAGTTGAAAATCCACTTGATTATCCTCCTCAAAATCCTTCTCCTCCTCATGACCAAACACACCAACAAAATTTTCATGAACAACCATAGAAAAAAAATCCTCTAATAATTCCTCAACATCCTCCTAGAACTCATAAAAATTAATGGAGGAAATTGAAAAAAACATAAAACAAATTGAGGAGCTAATTGTGAGGTTGAACGATCTTGTAAGTTCGACATCGAAAATAACCACACTTGAAAATTCACTTCAAGCTATGTTAACACATGCAGATGCAATTAGAAATAAATTAAGTGGTTGGGCAGATAAGACACAAGAGTGCAGATATTTTTATGTAGATAAACTATCATACAAACAAGTAAAAAATTACAAAATTACAAAATGTGACTTGTGTTCACTATTCACTAACCCACGTACAAATCAAAATCTTGACCTTACAAGAAAGAGGTTTCCTATCCATTGGTGCAACCACCAAGGGATAGAGGAAATTTTTTGGAAGAGGTGGTGGATGGTTTTTGACCATCCTCCATGCACCAATAATGAATTCCCCCAATATTTCTTGAGGAAACTCTATAGTGAGTTTGTCCTCAACAAAATCCCCAACTATTTTGATATGTAGGAATTTCAAGGGAGAGATGGTGGGTTGGTATAGGATAGAACAGGTGCACATCTCCATCCTTAGAGGAAAACGAGACAAACACTCACTAGACTGGCTTATGATTGAGTTGCTATCCCTTACATCATAAAGGAGAGTGTTGAGGTGGACAATCTATAGTCTATTAGTTCTTTGACCTAGAGTATCATCTAACGTCGGAGTCTTGTAGTACAAAATCAGCTAGGGGAGACTTCGTATGGTAGGGTTCCACCCCATACTTGTCAGGTTTGGGGGTCAGCTTGTACATATGACCCCACAAATAGTCAAGAGGCTGGTGCATAGGATACGACTGCAACTGACCAATTGGAAATGGCAGATGCCATCTTGAATGAGGATTTCAGCCTTGATACTTAGATAAATGTTAGCATGTTCATTGAATTTAATTTATTAAATTTCATTTTTGAAATACATGATTGACTAATTTAGTTTAATGATTGTAATAAAATTTCAGGGTCATAGTGTTCATACTATTTTCACCCAGCCTCCACCTATTTATTACTCCACTACATCTACTATTGAGGTATGTAAGTAGTAAAAAATTATAAATATTACATGTGAATAGCATTGTTATATGAATGGTATTGTAGACACAAAAAATATACCGATTGATCTCATGCACCTGATCCTAATTTTACTAACACCAGTTCATCCTGAATCATCTCCTTTACTAACCATTTAATTAAATAATATTTATTTAATTAAATTCATCACAATCCATCTCTTGATTAAATGAATTAAATTTATCTAATTAAGTCATCATCTCCTATTAATTAAATAAATCACTTTGTTTAATTAATCCTATAGTCCCTCTTTTAATTAAATAATTCAGTTTATTTAATTAATCTCTAAAGTCACCTCCCTTAAATTAAATAAATTAATCTTTATTTGATTTAATCTAACACCATTCTCTTTAAATAAATAAATCAAACTTTATTTAACTAAGTCTAAAATCATTATTCCTCTCATTTTGATTTATTTAAATCCTAAAATTTAAATCAAATTGTCAAATCAACTAAATCAATCATAGCAAGGTTATTGTCATTCTTCATCAAGTTTATCAAGGAATTGAGAAAAAACTTCTTTCCACATCAAAGAGGCACCAACTCCCCCATGGGATGTTGGTTTAAGCATTAGAATAGGATTTAATTAGCTTTCATTTGATTACTTTGCTTTATTTTCCATGTTCTTGTGTTTGAATGAATCTCATGGGGAATGTTAGTTTAGATTTGTTCATGGACTAATGTTTGATTGTTTGTTCATGTTAGAGTAGGTATAGACCAAGTATTCACATTTTGGAGCTAGGAGGATGAATCTAAAGAACCTAACACGTTTTTGTGAGAAATTCTGTTGTTTTTTTGAAGTTTTTTGTGTCTACAAGAAAATAGCATCGCTAACAGAAGAACTGCGCTGCTACCAGTCCAACAATGCCATATAGCGACGCTGACAAACTCCAAACTACAATGTGTTCTTTCCACCAGTAAATTTGAATTCCAAACTATGATTCTTTGCCATTTTTCTGTCATCAGTCAGGTCAAACTCCAAACTCCATCGTTGGTCAAAACAACACCACAATCATGCTCACTGGTTTCTCCATAGTCTACCACTATAAGTCCCAATGGCGCTATATAGTGATGATAACTTCTTTAAACTACACCACCATCAGAGACTACACTGTTGGAGTTGGGTAAAGGAAAATTTCAAATTAATTTCAACATGTGCTTTTTCATTTTGATTTCTATTTTTGTAGTGCTAACCAATTTTTGTAGGTTGGCTTGATCAAAAGTGAAGGGAGGAAACAAAGACAATAACTTCTCTATGGCATCATTATTTCATTGTATCAAGTTTTTTAAAACACTTTGGGGAGAAATTATAATCCCTTTTCTAAGGACTTGGTCATCTTCATGCTTTTTAGAACTCAATAATTTTCATTTGGGCTATAAAAAGAATAAAACAAAGGGATTAAAAAGAACATTAAACTTACTAGATTTTTTTTTGGACTTAACAATTGAACAAACAAATCTCACACTTCAAAGTTAGTGCTTAAAAAGAACTCATATTCTTGCTTTTGAAGGATTAAAATGAACATGTGCCTTTTATGTTTTGTAATCCCTTACCCAAAGTAAGATCATTTAAAAGATGTATGCAATTCTCTGGCGGCTCACAGTGATCTTGAGAATCAAAAGGAATTTGTGATATTAAGTTGTATAAGTGACTGCATCCACATTTCAATTTGGATTCTTAAAATTGAACAAAATCTTCCTAGTGTGAGTGGAGTATATCACATGTGTTCTCTCTTTGTTCACATAAACAAAGATTGATCAAACTAAAAATGTGTTTGCTTGCTTTTATTTACCCTTAGAGGGCCTATCTGGTGGGAAAAATAACCACCCCAGGGAAGGACCCAACTAGGAACATGCTAAAGCTAAGCGACTTTCACCCGGTATATAAGTGTGGGTACTTGAGGAAAGTTCAAGTATCATGAGGATTGTTTCGACAAGAAGGGAAACAATGGTCTCTTATCATATGGATTATCCCCCATGAACATAATTCCTATACTAGAACCTTTTGTTTAGAATTCCAATCCTTATCTGATGCAAAGGGGATGGGAACTTTAGGAAAACAACATAATGATTTCAAAGGTCACAACAATGCACTCTCAAACACCCTGATAGAAATAAGGCTCAATGGCTCACTTATAACTTATATGCTTCCTTATGGACCCAAATCCAAGAAGTGCTCTTAATAGACTCATACAAACTTGTCTTGAATGTTTACAAAGCCCCAACCCTCTATCTTAAGCACAACTCTCTTTTTGCACCTTGACTAGGCTTCTAGCCCAACTAGGCCTCTAGCGATGGATTCTTGAACTTTCACTCAATGTTCCCAAAGGAACCTCCAAAATAATGATTGAACCAGATGTGGTTTATGATTCTACACAACATACTAGATTCTTGATGGCACCTATTTTGGAGCACACCAACCAAAATCCGTTGTTTCCTCAAAAACTAGGCCTAATTAGCCCTCTTTTTCAAAGCAACCCCTCTCTAAACTTAACCCCTGACCATGAAACTTTCAACAGTCCCTTAAAATGTTCCCAAACCAAGGATTTTCAATCTTTTAGTCTTCTATGACACACTTAATATGCTCAAACACAAAACCCTCAATAAATTGCCTCAAAACTAGGGATTTTTAGTTACTCACCTTCCAAACACTTCCAGAACCCTCTCTTTGACTTTTCACCATTAGATCAACATAATAAATCAATAAAAACTCAAAAAATTTCCCCTTATTAAGGCATATCTTCTGCTGCTATACTTTAGCCCCCATCCTCATGCACTTTTCCTTGCTAAAACTTGGTGTACACCTTAGAATTCCTCTTCCCTACACATTAGCTTGTTATATTTGTATTATACATGTTAGAATAGATCCATTTCAAAATTTACAGCATCATTTCCTCATGAAATGGATCAAACATCCATGAAAACCACCAAAAAATAGTGAAAATCTACACTTTCTTGAGGACAGTCAATAATATAATGTAAGAAATAGATTTCTAACGTCTATCAGGGAATTCAAAAGGTTAAATGAATGTAAATACAATTCTCTACTTCATCCAATGGAACTTATCTTCAGTAGAAATCAATAGATCATCAAATGAGCACAAGAAAATGCAAAAAAAATGAAGTTTTTATTGATTTTCTATAGCAGTCCGTACAACACTTAGAATATCAGCCAACAGCCCATGCAAATGACTTTTCCAACCTTAAAAACCCTTCCCCCAACTGTCCCAACCGATTAGAATTGGTTTCATTACACTATTAGTGCTAAATCATCAAAAACACACTTTCCTGCCAAAGTTGGAATTTGAAAATCTGAATTTTCCAACTCTTATTTTATTGATTCCTACAACCTAAAAACTATTGAATCTTTAACATCCAACCTTATTTGACATAATTAAATAATTTTATACCTCTCTAAACCCCTAGGACACTATTGGTCCATTTACAATCAATTTTGGTCCTATGTTCCTTATCAGGACCCTTAGGACTTTTGATCTTCCAATTACTCTCATCCATGCCAAATGCCATTATAGGGTTCAATATGTCATAATTAATGTTCTAAGATCCTTTACAAGTCTTCATGACCCCTGCATCCTCTTGGCTCTTGAAATGTTTCATGAAGAGCTTGGGTGCTCCTGTACCATTCTCCCCAAGAAAGAAAGAGTTCTTGCCCCAAGAAGTATCCAACTTGTTGCTGCCATAATACTGCTTGTTCCTGTATGTTTACACCTTCTTATTACCAAGCATGAAATCTCCCAAAGTTACCTTCTTCCTTTTCTTCCAACTTGCATTCATGTCACTCAACATGTTAGTGTCAAAAATCTGTTTTGTTTGTCCTTTTTGCTGCTTGAACTCAGTCTAATTTTGTGCCCTGTTCCTGCCTCTATGCCACTGATTTCCTTGTGAAAAAACACTACCCCTATTACCCTCAACAATAGGGCATTTAATACTTCCAATATTAATACTGTCCAAGTCCCAAAGATTCTGATTTTTAGGACTGTATGCTTCATATCGCTGCTGCAATTTACTAGTTTTCAACCAACCAGTGTCTTCCCCTGTACTACCCTACACTTTAACCTACAAATTCTTCTCAAAACAGATCACAAAACTCTCATTAGACTGCTCCAAAGGCAAAGGAACCAACTTATATCTACTAGCATCTTTATGCACCAAATATGTGTTATGAAATCCATCATGCACTATCCTCCTAGCATACTGCCATGGTCTTCCCAAGATGATATGACCACAAGTCATTGGAATGACATCACAAAGTACCCTGTCATGATAAGATCCAATTGAAAAATCCACAAAATCTCTCTTACCAATCTCTACATGCTACATTTGAGTTAACCAAGTGGCCTTGTAGGGAGTAGGATGATCAAATGTTTCAATACCCAACTTGGTTACCATATCAGTTGAAACTAAATTGCTATGTGACCTTGAATCTATGAGTAATCTACATATTTTACCATGACTGAGACAATTAGTCTTAAAGATAGTTACCTTTGGCTCTTGATGAAGTCTTTCTCCTTGCTTGATCATAAGAAAATCACCATCAGTCACAGGGTCTGCCATGAATGTTTTTGATTCCTCCTTTTTGTCCTCTTCTTCTTGTACCATATTAGCTCTCCTTTCTATGCCCTTATCAGATTGTTTCCATTTAGGACACTTGAAGGAAGGATGCCCTAGTTCATTGCAATTGAAACACCTACTTGTGAATGGGCCTCTACCTTGTCCAAATATGCCTCCTCCTCTAGGAGTGTATCCACCTCTTTGATCAAAAAACACCTCTTTGCCTTTGTCATTGCTGCCTTGCCCTTGTTCTCTATTACCTCTACCCCTACTTGAACTACCTCCTCTTCCACCATTGCTTGATCTTTCTTGCTTCCTTTTCAACTTTTCTTCTACTCTAATGGCCAATTGAAAACATTCTCCTAATGTCCTTGGCAATTGAAAACCAATCTCATCTTGTAGATTATACCTCAAGCCATTGATATACCTGGCTACTTTCTCATCTTCTTCCTCATAACCTCCTCTAATACCAAGCTTGTGAAATTTCTCATTATAGGACATCACATCCATGTCGTTTTGTCTTAAATTCTGCCTCATCCTCTTCACATGAATTGTGTAATCAGATGGTAGGAATTGTTCCTTGACCAAACTCTTCATCCTTGCCCATGTAGAAACTTTTTCCAATCCCCTAGCCATCCTATCATTCTGAAAACTAGTCCACCATGTCAATGTTGTGCCTCTCAACTTAGTTTTGGAAAACTTAACCTTCCTCTCTTCATCCATCTCTTCAAACTCAAAATAGTTCTCTAAGGCATCAAGCCATCCTAACACCTCTTCACAATCCATCTTCCCTCGATAGATAGGAAAATCTATGTGACTCTTTCCTCCATGACCTTGTACTGCCTTCAACAATCTCAGTAGCCTCCTTTCCTCAGGGCCTTCTATCTCACTTGCAGGTTGCTCTTGATTTACCCTCACATGCTCTTCATCTTCATCATTATCCTCTTGATTTTCTTGCTCTTCTCTTCTATTTCTCTCAAGGTTGTTTATCCTTGCTTGCATAGTATCTCTGTCCCTTCTCCATTTCCTTTCTTCCCTTGCTTTGGCCTACTCTCTTGCTGCTTCTTGTTCTCTTCTTTCTCTCCTCTCCCTTTCAAAGATTTCCTTTAACTCCTCTAGCTCTCTTGCCAATTAATTTTTAGGTGCCATTGCTGATTCTTCAATCCCTAAAGACTTACACACTGCTCTGATACCACTCTGATGCAGAGGGGATGGGAACTTTAGGAAAACAAGACAATGATTTCAAAGGTCAAAACAATGCACTCTCAAACACCTTTATAGAAATAAGGCTCAATGGCTCACTTATAACTTATATGCTTCCTTATGAACCCAAACCCTAGGAGTGCTCTTAATAGACTCATACAAACTTTTCTTGAATGTTTACAAAGCCCCAACCCTCTGTCTTAAGCACAACTCTCTTTTTGCACCTTGACTAGGCTTCTAGCCCAACTAGGCCTCTAGTGATGGATTCTTGAACTTTCACTCAATGTTCCCAAAGGAACCTCCAAACTAATGATTGAACTAGATGTGGTTTATGATTCTACACAACATACTAGATTCTTGATGGTGCTTGCTTTGGAGCACACCAACCATGAAACTTTCAATAGTCCCTTAAAATGTTCCCAAACCAAGGATTTTCAATCTTTTAGTCTTATATGACACCCTTAATATGCTCAAACACAAAACCCTCCATAAATTGCCTCAAAACTAGGGATTTTTAGTTACTCACCTTCCAAACACTTTCAGAACCTTCTCTTTGACTTTTTACCATTAGATCAACATAATAAATCAATACAAACTCAAAAACTTGCCCTTTATTAAGGCATATCTTCTGCTGGTTTACTTTAGCCCCCATCCTCATGCACTTTTCCTTGCTAAAACTCGGTGTACACCTTAGAATTCTTCTTCCTTGCACATTAGCTTGTTATATTTGTATTATACATGTTATAATAGATCCATTTCATAAGTTACAACATCATTTCCTCATGAAATGAATCAAACAGCCATGAAAACCACCAAAAAATAGTGAAAATCTGCACTTTCTTGAGGACAGTCAATAATATAATGTAAGAAAAAAATTTCTAACATCTATCAGGGCATTCAAAAGGTTAAATTAATGTAAATACAAGTCTCTAATTCATCCAATGGAACTTATCTTCAGTAGAAATCAATAGATCATCAAATGAGCACAAGAAAATGCAAAAAAAATGAAGTTTTTATTGATTTTTTGTAGCAGTCCGTACAACACTTAGAATATCAGCCAACAGCCCATACAAATGACTTCTCCAACCTTAAAAACCCTTCCCCCAACTGTCCCAACTGATTAGAATTGGTTTCATTACATTATTAATGCTAAATCATCAAAAACACACTTTCCTGCCAAAGTTGGAATTTGAAAATCTAAATTTTCCAGCTCCTATTTTATTGATTCCTACAACCTAAAAACTATTGAATCTTTAACATGCAACCTTATTTGAAATAATTAAATAATTTTATACCTCTCTAAACCCATAGGACACTATTGGTCCATTTACAATCATTTTTGGTCCTATGGTCCTTATCAGGACCCTTAGGACTTTTGATCTTCCAATTACTCTCATCCATGCCAAATGCCATTATAGGGTTCAATATGTCATAATTAATTTTTTGAGATCCTTGAAAAGTCTTCATGACCCCTACATCCTCTTGGCTCTTGAAATGTTTCGTGAAGTGCTTGGGTGCTCCTGCACAATTATCTATTTGTTGGTGCAAGAATGGTCATTCTGAAGCCGCCCCACATTTTTGTGGTTCTTGGTAGAGATGAGAAGTATGCCATTGGAGTTTCATAGGTACTAAAGCTTGGTTGACCCATAGAAGTGAGTGTCATGGAGGGGATCCAATGTATTCAAGCTTTTAATCATCTACTAAGAATAAGCGCAACTGGATTTATCCAAGTGGGGATTCAACAAATATTGTCTCTTGACTATCCATAGGATTGTGCATCACTCTAGAATCAAAACATTTTGCTTGATCTAGAACATTGAAAAAACAAACATTCAACATGAGCATCAAATTTAAAACCCTTTAGGAGGAGCAAATACCTTTGACAAATCCAAGTGCTATTGCTTTCCCTAGGGATTCTATCCTTAGATATTTCTAAGTATTTGGGTTTACATCTCAATTTTCTCTCACTAAAGTCAACATTAGGAAACTATTTCCTTAATTTCCTCGATTTCCACATAATGTACTTTATGGGATGAAAAGAAATTGGGACATTAGACATTTAGTTTGAAACCTAATCAAGAGAGTGTTTGTGATAAAAATAACTCATTAAGCAAAGTTAAGAAACAATTGGACCCCACACATGTGCTTGGTATGTTTTGGTCATATGGTTTTCCATGCAAACATTGGTCTTTTGGTTTGAACTACTCTTAGAGAAAAGCATGTTCTTCAATATCTTGGTCTTGTAAACAATGTCCTTAGGTTCATTTAGGATCAAAATCAAACACTTCATCCATCCCAAACAATTATCATCTCCATCCCACCAAACAACTTTAGAGCTTTGGAAACATCATTGTCTAGACTTGGGTGCATCCTTAAACCAAATCAAAATCATTTGTTTAGTTAGGAATGTGTGGATGAATCCTTCCTCACATACTTAGTTAAATTATCACCTCTTTGAACAATTTTATCCTAAATATTCCATATAACATCTTAGGGTTTACTAGTTCATTATCCAATCAAAACAATCAAAATCAAATCCTAAAGTCTAGCATTGATCCAAAGTTCCTAAAATTGTAACACCTATATCACCCACCCCTTTCATCCTTCATCTCATCATTGGTCCTAAATTCCTTAGAGGTCAACAAGGTCAAAACACAAGAAAAACATGGAATATAAATTTGATTCATACATCATGAGTCATCTAAATCAACCAAACTATCAAAGCCTTACAATTCCAATTGATTATCAAAACTCACATTTATGCAATCCATACATGGCATAATTATCTCCTACAAACCTCAATGGTACAACAAATGTGAGTATGCCCAATCTAAATTTTGGAACACCTTTCCCTATGGTAGATTTAAATCAAAGTCCAAACCTACAAATCTATCAATCAAACAATCAATGCATGAGTCTTCAACAAAACAACATTATCCCACAAAATCCATGCATTCCAAATGTGAATATACTAAGTGCAAATTTACCAAAAATGAACATTTAAAATATACACCTAGTAAACTTTGGGATAGATATGTTTGTGAATCATACAAATATTGTCCAAAGTCCAAACAATATGTTAACGAATCCATGTATTGATCCAAGTCAAGGTAACACCATGCAAAATCAAAGTTACCTAAACCAAGGAAATGTGATTCCCAACCACAACAATGTTCAATTTCAACCTATAATGCCAAATTTGAACATCATCCTAAATCATAACATTTTCCAAAATAAAATTTTCCATGATCCCATACAAACACCACAAGTATACATTCCAAATCTACTTGAGTAAAAACTAAATCAACTACATGAAGATCAAGATCAAAATTTTCTAGATCAAATTACTTCACTTGCCAAAATAATTGACATATTGAGCCAAGAGACATCTCCACCCCAAAATCAATACACTCTTCCATTGGTTAAACTATGTCATCAAAGCATTGATTTGTGTCCACAACCACATCAAGAACAATATCTCCAATGTCAAGAGGTTGGATATCAAGATCAACAACATCAAACCCAATCACCCCATCTTGAAGATCAATCATCAATCTCCAAGATCAATCACAACTATCCATCAATGAGCACCTTGAAGATGTTTCTACCTCATCCAACGATCAAAACAACATACATCAAGGGTAACTTTTCCATCATGATCAAAATCCACCAACAATACCCTACAATGATCCAATTCAAGAAATATTAACATCACTTGATCCTATGGTTGAAAACATTGACAATCTCTCCACCACAATTGTTGAAAACAATGTTCAAAATCTCTCCATTGATGAGCACATTAAAGATGTTTCTACCCCATTTGATGATCAACTCACCATACATCAAGAGCCACTTTTTAGACATATATTTTAAGGAGTGTTAGAATTATTTGATCCTATTGACATAATCCACAATCTATTGACCTCTGACCATGTTGAAAATGTCTTTACATCACCTTATGAGTTAGAGGACATACCTCAAGAATTTATTCCAAAGCATGATCAACATCTATCAACAAAGTCTAGCAATGGTCCTTTCCAAGACATATTGACATCCTTTGACCTCATGGTTACAGATACTGAAGGAATTCTCAACTCAACATTTGATCCAAGTCCACTCAAAGATCGAGAGGATATTAAGCCACTTCTTATGCCTAATGAAAACATCCAGGAACCCTTTATAAGCAACCATTCCTTTGAAATGGACCCAAGTCAAGAACTTGATCCAAAGCATGTCAAAAGAAATTCCAAAATTAATCAAGATCAAGAATTCATATCTCCAAGATACTACAATGATCTAATAGACACTCTCTTATCTATACAAGATGTCGCAAATGATGATCATATCCATATAGCACATATTCCTCCATCTACCCATGAGATGCTTTCTTTGGATGGACATGTAGATGATATTCATTTAAAACAAGTCTCATACTCTTGATATCATTACTAAGGAACAATAGTCTCCTACTCTTAAAATTTATACACAGTATCAAGATATAGAAAAATATAGAGACATATCAGAAAATGGGTCATGAAGAAGGCTTCTACAAAATTTGTGAATCAGAAGCATCATGTGAAGGCATATCAAAAATGAATCATGAGGAAGAATTTTATGTGGATAGTGAATCATCAATAGCTCTGGGAGAAGCATTAAAATTTGATACTTCACAAGATCAAGCCAAACATATCAATCAGGAAGTTATCCCACTTATGGAGGATCCTATCACTTATAAACTAGGATCACTTACCTTTTTTAGGGAAAGCTATCTCATCAATGAAGAAGCTATCACCTTTGAAGATCCACAACAAAGTGGAGAAGGATTAACACCTTGTGTCCAAGATAAATCATATCCTATTGCAAATAAAATGTTTCAACAGATGAATTATCAAGGCAGAGGATTAGGCCTACATGAATAGGGTATCCTAGAACCAATTAAAATTATTGGAAATCCTAAGCATCAAGGTCTTGGTTATTCAACAATTAAGGGATCTAAAAATATCAGTGATACCTCTATAATATTGGGGGAAATTTTATCTAGTGCAAACATCAACATAGGGAGCATGAAGAATCCTTATAATGAAATTGATGCCAATACTACAACCAACCATGTCACGAATCTTCATCCACCCATCATCCCATCCATGAATTGGGACCAACATCAAAAGAAATATTTGAATCAAAGCACAAAGAATTTTATCAAATCAAAATAAGCTAAGGAGCATAATGAACAAATAAAATACGCATGGATACCAAAGAATACAAAGAAAGATTATCCCTATCAAACACCATTAGTCAAAGAAACTATGGGGGAGAATAAAAAAGGTAAAAGTATCCATCAAAGATGTCCACAAAGGAAAAATCATACTTCTCAAGAAACATAAAAAGTATATCAAGTTTTTGGTCCTAATTCCCTTCACACTTTCATATCCACCCATCATTGCTCATCTTCCCAAGTTTGGAGAGTCAAAGGTTCCAAACTATCAACCAATCCATATTTTATTCCTAAACACATTCCATCCACACCTCTACGCATGATATCCAATTCTTACATTAACCATGTATTGGTAGTTGCCCTTCATCATAAGGATTCAAAAGGAACTCCACTGGGATGCACACACAAAGACAGAGTTAACTCCAGTATCAACAAAGTGGATTAGGAATCTCAAAAGTTGTATTCAATTGCACATATCTTGGAAAAACAACTTCTTCAGGTAGGATATCGATGACACATTATGATAGAAGCATCTACATCAACACCACCAAGTGGTTTAGCATGAGCTTAAAAAATTTCAAAAAAATTAAAAAATTAAAAAACATGAAAATCCAAAAAAATCAGAAAAAGGATTGAAAACAGTAAAGAAAAAAAATCGTCCTCTAGTGAAAACCACTATGGTGGCGCTTTGGATAGTTACCATGATGAAAACCTAGAAAATAGGCATCATGTGTAGAATTGAGCATATGCATGCACTAATTTAGGTGAAAGCATCTCATCTCACCCATAATAAATCCAACATTCCATCCATCTCATCCATAATAAATCCATTTATCCATGAACCATTTATCCAATCCATTTTCATCCATCTGGATCCATAGTCCAAGTTATCTTGATCTTGACAAAACTTTGGTGCACACTTTACACTTGCTTATGGTAAACATCTTGACATGAGTCTTTTTCATTGATCCCATCCTACCCAACATTATTTGAGCCATGAAGCATTATCAAAATGAGCATTCTTTATTCGAACACCTTATCTTATCACAAGATAATCCATATCCATCCATCCATATACCTATCCAAGTATCCACCCATGGCATTCCATACATTGCTAGACACTAGGGGCAAATATTTACATCTTTCTTTGGGAATAAATGTTGATCTATATCTTCCAACTTATGTGGCGATCCAAATATTGACAAAATGTGAAATCAAATTGGTCAAGCATTTGTGAACCAAAAAAATCCAAATCACTAGCCCATGGAATATTTGGACGAGAACATGTTCTTTAATCAATCTTTCTCTTTCATTGAACATCAATCTAGACAATAAATATCACTTTCATCTAATTTACACGTCAACATCACATCAAATCCAATCAATCCATCATCTCAGGATATTCTTCCCAATCCTCGTGTTGCTTAAACACTATCCTTGCATTGTTGTGTATCCTCGACAATGTTATCATCATCAATCCATTGATCTGATTAATCAACCTTAGCTTGGTTTTCAACAAAATCCTAAAATAGAGCACTAATATCATCACACATTTCCATATCCTCAAAATCATGCAAAAATCCAAAAATATTCAAAACATATAAAAATCCAAAAACATGTCAAAAAGTCATAAAAACATCAAAAACATGGAATCAGAACTACGTCATCTCTGAGCTTAAACGTAGGCAAGGATAATCTTTGATCAACCCCTAAGACACAAAAACACAAAAACACAAAAAATTTAAATAACCTAAAAAATCCAAAAAAAAGCCTCATAACATTTCAAAAACATAAAAAAAAATCCAAATATTTGAAAAAATCCATCCATCTCATTTCACTTTCACCCACAATAATCAATCATCCATAATAAATCAATTGTCACTTTCATCCTTTGGAAAAACAAATAGAAACAAGCACAACAATTAGCAAAAGCAAACTTCAAACGCAAAATCAAAATTGAAACAACAACCTTTTAAATGCAAAATCAAACTCTTGATCATTCTCAAACATGTCAATCGACCTTATATCAACACCCTTTCGAACAACCTATCAACTTGCCACCATCCACTAACATGTCCTAGGATGCATCCTTCATACAATGGGCATTATCTTTGGCAAGCACTTTGGAAACTTATCCTAAACAAAAAAAAATCCTTGTGGCTGTAGGTATGAAGAACATTGACTTGTTTTTTATCTTTGCTTTGATTTATCTTATTGCACCCATTCCAATGACCTCTCGATGATGTCTAATCAAAATGATTTAGAGAGAAAGGAATGGGGCATTGATCATTATCTTTTGTTTGATGTGGTTGTTCGACATTCTTGTAATATAACTTGGTGAATACTTGCTTTGTTAGGTATATATGGAAAGTGTTTTGGATAGCTTGTTGACTATTACAATGTTAGGTTTTTCCTTTCCATGTTTTGGTCTGAGATGTTTGAAATATCTAAAGTACATCCAAGTAAGATTTTCGTATGTCAGGTGTGAACAAGAATACTCTTATCTATTTTTGAAGTCAAAGTCCATCTCACTAGATACAATGCCATCCTGGTTTGTTATACCTTGATGCAAGGTATCTATGTGTGTTATCAAACATAAGGTAAGTAATCCCTTTTAAAATATCAATTCCCAATAAGCAAAGAATCATCATCCTCATCTAATAGGATCTCGTAGATCATGGACTTGTTGGATCCTCTTGTCATCCATCTCATTTCTTCTTATTCTTCTATCTTTACTAACATTTCCATCCAAGTATCAAGTGTGTGTAATATATCAAAATATACATGAGGCTACCCATGGCCGATGAACTGTCTACATCATCAAATCTATCTACATCAAACATTTGAGCTGAACTGATCCTAAACCTCCTTATTGTGAGATCAACCCTCAAATTGAAGTTTTTGCTCAATCTCTTGAGGGGACATTGTACCAATATACTTCTTTCCACTGGGGCATCTGAAAAAATGGTTTTTTTTTTTGAATTTTTATCTTGGCAAGGTTATTCTTTGAACCAACGTAGTAGGTACATTGCTTCAAAGAGGGGCAAAATGTAGACACAAAAAATATACTGATTGATCTCATGCACCTGATCCTGATTTTACTAACACCAGTTCATCCTGAATCATCTCATTTAGTTAATTAAATAACTTTTATTTAATTAAATTCATCAATTCCATCTCTTGATTAAATAAATCAAATTTATTTGATTGTCATCATCTCCTATTAATTAAATAAATCACTTTGTTTAATTAATCCTATAGTCCCTCTTTTAATTAAATAATTCAATTTATTTAATTAATCTCTAAAGTCACCTCCCTTAAATTAAATAAATTAATCTTTACTTGATTTAATCTAACACTGTTATCTTTAATTAAATAAATCAAACTCTATTTAACTAATCCTAAAATCTTTATTCCTCTCATTTTGATTTATTTAAATCCTAAAATCTAAATCAAATTGTCAAATCAACTAAATCCTATCTTAATTAATCAAGTCCTTATTAATCCTAATCCTAATCCATCAAATCCTCTAGATTTTGCAACTTGCTCATGAAAATCATTTTAATTGATTTATTAAATCCCTATTTTCATTCAAAAAGGTATCAAGGATGGAATATTCCCCAAATTTGAAATCTCCCCCCAAAAGTATTTGTCCATCCAACAAGGCATTGAAGGCCTCTTACATGTCCTTTTCTTGAGCCAAGTGGCATTTATTTTATCCTTCATCTCCCTCCAACTTGTCACTTCTCCAAATTTGAAATTCCACCTAATTTCATTAATGTGCACATTCATCAAAATGTTCTTCACCTCTATCCACTAACATGTTGACAAGTGGCATTTTTCTATTGGTTGATGTTTTATCCCACATTCATCCCATTTTGCATTCCTCCATCCTTCTCCATTATAAATAGAGGGCCTTTCTATTTGTTTGATCATCCACAATCCATGTAAAATCACTATGCTCATTTGAATCCACCATTATCATTAATATCATCCATATTGCATCAAATTTTTTATAGAGTTTCATCAATCATAGCAAGGTTATTGTCATTCTCCATCAAGGATCAATCAATCATCATCAAGCTTATCAAGGAATTGGGAAAAGCTTTCTTTCCACATCAAAGAAGCACCAACTCCCCCATGGGATGTTGGCTTGAGCATTAGAATAGGATTTAATTAGCTTTCATTTGATTACTTTGCTTTAGTTTCCATGTTCTTGTGCTTGAATGAATCTCATGGGGAATGTTATAGATTTGTTTATGGACTAATGTTTGATTGTTTGTTCATGTTGGAGCAGGTCTAGACCAAGCATTCACAGGTATTCTAATATTTGATTTTGGATGTTGAATAGAATAATATTGGAGGTTTCATGGTAACACCTCCCAATGGTAGTGGAGTTCAAACCTGCACTCAACTAATAGAATAAAGAGTTTAACTAATGAATTGTAATTAATAGATTTGTGTATTTTATATTCATATCATTGATTACATTGCATGTTGCACCTTTCAAACTCAAAGCATTACTTCACATTGCATAACTAATGACTAGATGTTGATAGATGACAAAATTTCAATTACAATATAGTTTTTTAGAAAGTCAACATAAGTAGTGATGCAATTACTTCACATAGAATAACTAATAACTAGGAGAACCTTCCAATCGCATTTGCTTGTAATGGCATTCCATGAGACCACATTTTATTGAGGAATTTTTTCAAACAATTAATTTCCTTTTCTATGCTATGGATGCTTGGAAAAAATCTATCAAAGCATAATAGTAAGCAATATCATAGACAAGGAAATGAGTTGTTTGAAAAAATGCCTCAAAGAAATGTGGTCTCATGGTGATTTTCTTCACCATGAGACCCAATTTACTAGAGGCATTTTTTCCAAATCGCTCACTACCTTGTCTATGCTACGACATTTTCAATTTATTTCTACCAAATCATTTTATCAAATAGTTCACTTCCTTGTTGCTATGGGTAAAAGGCTAAAACACATGCTTTCCAATAAACTATGGATGATTGCAAAAAATCTATCAAAGCATAATAGTAAGCAATAGCATAGACAAGGTAATGATTTGTTTGAAAAAATACCTTGAATAAATGTGGTCTCATAGTGATGGAATTCCTTTCCATCACCATGAGACCAAATTTATTTGAGGTACTTTTTCAAACAACTCACTTCCTTAAGAATAGAAACCAAGCCTTTAGCCAAAATTCCCCTCCAAATCCTTTTCAAGGTCCTCATCCTCATCCTCAATTTACCAATCCATGGAAGCTTCCACCTCTTATTCCGCTTCCATATCCCATATCCTTAAAATCCACATCACCCCACTATTACCAATCAAAGTCATCCCATGTATCTCATAATAACTTCCTCCAAGGACTATTTGCAAAGGTGGTTGTTTCCCCATGCAAAAACAAAGTGGTGCAATCTTCAAATATCATGCATTCACCTTCATCATCCCCACATCAAGATAAACCCTAATAATCTAAATCTTAAATGAATCCCCTATCAATCCATCTATCCAAGTTGAAAATTATATAAAACCTTCCTCCCTCATGAAACCATCCATATCAAATTAACTATATCAATCTCCTAATCCAAAGCATGCTAACATAAACTCCCCTCCATATAAATATCAAGAAAACCCTTCTCCTCCATCATATGATCCCCTTTCATCTCATGATCCCATTTCCAATCAAGAACAACATATCCCTTCCATCTCATCTAATGATATCTTTCCATCTCAAGAGAAATATATCCCTTCATCCCCCCTCTCACAATCCCCTCTCCCCCACTTCATCTAATGACATCCTTTTGTGTTTAGATCAAAGTACCTCTTCCTCTCCATTGTATGATTGCTCTTGAAATGTGGTCTCAAATTACATTTTCCACCCCATCTAATGATCCTCTTCCCCTAATGATCAAAACACCCATCCTTGTTCATCTCATGATCCCCCTCCATCTCATAACCAAGACCACACTATACCATCGACCCCATCCTAGCATAATAGCATAGAGAAGAAATGAAATATTTGAAAAAAAACCTCAAAGAAATGTGGTCTCATGGTGATGGAATTCCATGACAAACAAATTTTTCATGGCATTCCATCACCATGAGACCACATTTCTTTGAGGAATTTTTTTGAATATTTCACTACCTTCTCTATGCTACCACATTTTTCTTGCATGTCTATCAAAGTATATTATGAAACAGTTCACTTCACTGTTGCAATGGATAAAATCCTAAAATAGGTTCTTCGAACAAGCTATGGATAGGGAAAATAGTAAGAATAATAGTAAAAAATATATATTTTAATGAGTACTCAAAATTTTGTTGATTATCTCATACATTATAAGCCATGGCCTGCATCACTATTTTACTTTTTCGTGATTGAATAATTTGTTGTTTTATTTTTAGACGATGGAAATGGAATCACCTTCAGATGTTGATAGTGTAATGGAGCAAGGTGTATCTTCTCTCATAGACATATTGATGCATCTCATGATGGTATGAGGTAGACTAGTAAATTTCAAATTACATTCATTGTTATAGCTATTAGTTAGTGAAAAATCAAATGATTATTGATTCGTAGTTTAATTTCTATTTGGATGGTTTCTATAGGTATTGGGAATGCCACATCATGAGCATGTGAATATTTTTCATGAGGAGAGAGATCGTCTAGTGGTAGTAAGTGATTATTTTTGTTAAAAATATCATTTTTTTTATAATGTAATTTCTATATATTAATGTCTTTACTTCTTATTATAAAAAATAAAGCTTGATGAGGAACTAAACCCTAGGAGGAGGAGTGCTCGAGTTTAAGGTAAATGAGTGTCATATGCATCACCATCCACCTGAACACCAAAGGCCACCCATTTGTTTCATTCACCTAGAGGTAAATGACTTTAATTGGGATCCTTTATTATATGCCTATATGGCATTTTTGGACATATTTTGTATTGCATATGCTTAACATTGTATGCCTATATGAAATTATTGTAATCCTATATGTCTATTTTGTACATATTTTATACTTATATCGACATATATTGGTGTATGCCTACATGGCTATTTGGTTAGTAAAAATCTTTTTTTTATGGTGTCCATATTTGCATTATAAATCCATGCTTCAATAGATATTTTTAGATGTTCTAATTCAAATATTTAAAATCCAAGTGTTTTACATGCACTCTTCTTTTCTATAACTATAAATATGTAATAAAGTTTAAACATTATTGTCCTATAAGATTATTGAACATTAAATCAATCATATGAATATAGAAATGCTTCATGATTCAGGCTTCATGTGCTTCATGGAGTAAATTCATGTGTATGCTTAATGCTTGAAGCTCCATGCTCCATGCTACCATGCTTCATGTTTTATATCATTGAAGAATATATCTATTGTTTCACATGTATGCTTTATGATTCATCTATTATGCAGATAAAGAAAACATCATAAAACTATTGACAAAAGAAAATGGAAAGTAACAACTAATTCTCACAAAAAAAACTCAAGGCATGCAAGTCCTATTAAAGATCATAAAGCCATTGGACTACTGGAGATTAAGAGAGCACGAATCAACCTTCCCAAAAACAAACTTCATACATATTCATCCTATTTCTAAACATGAATTTGAACCCAATAATTAGAAGAATGCAACTTTAAAAGTTAAAATTGCATGCTTACAATAGTCAATAAATAGCTTCAATAGATGTGCATGATAGAAAAAAAACCAACTGAAAGTTCAAGAATTGCCTTTTCCCCAAGCATATCTGAAAAGTTGTAAATAAATCAATTTAGGTTCTCACGAATAGTGATGATATGAATTTGATTGTGACTTTTCAAAGGCAAAAAGTTATGACCCATCAAATAGGAAATAATACGAACCTTTTCTATCAAAGTGCAATGACCATTCCTAGCATAGATGTACCCACCTAGATGTGTTGGTGCTAACTATTTGGGATGTGTTGGTGCTAACTATTTGGCCCCATGAAGAACAAAACAAAAAAGTAGTCTACCTTACAACTTTACACTACATGCAACTAACTCATTTTCTATCAACTGAAATCTTTTCACCATAGGAAAATGACTTGGAGCTATCAAAAATTGAGAGAGATTATTTTAGAAGGGCCCTACATGATCCCATAGCCTCATACGAATTTTTTCTAAGTTCCATGATTTTTGATTAATTGCTCATCAAAATTTTCTACCCTTTTGCACTTTAGTATCTTAAGAGACTTCACCAATAGAATGTGGCTCAAACCATTTTAGCATGTTTTGGTGTGAAATATGACCTTACCTAGCATAAACCCACTCATATGGACATGTTGGAATAGTCGGTTTGGTCGTATAAAAAATAGAATGAAAGTTACACCACTTTCCAACTTTACACTACATACAACTAACCTATTTTCCATCAACTAAAATTTGTTCACCATCGGAAAACAACTTGGATCTATCAAAAACCAAGAGAGGTTATTGTAGAGGGTCCCTACATGAAACCATAGCCTTAGAAAGAGTGTTTTCAAGTGCCACAGTTTCTGAGTAATCATTTGTCAAAGTTTGCTACCCTTTTGCACTTTGGCCTCTTAAGAGACTTCGCCAGTAGAATGTGGCTCAAACCATTTCACCGTGTTTGGGTGCAAAAAAGGACCTTTCCTAGCATAAACCCACCCATACATATGTCTTGGAATATTCGATTTGTTTGTATGAAGAATAAAACAAAAGTTGCACCACTTTCCAACTTTACACTACATGCAACTAACCCGTTTTTCATCAGCTAAAATTTGTTCACCATGGGAAAATGACTTGGATCTGTAGACACTAAAATATTCCAATCATCTAATTCTAATTAATTAACTTCACTTCTTCCTAAATCACCTCTACACTAACTATTTAATTAAATAAATCTTATTATTTAGTTAAATTCATTAATTTCCACTATTAATCAAATAAAGCAATTTACTAGATTAATTCACTAATGTTCATCTTGTAGACATCTAAAAATGACCTAGGCCTGCAAGCTTCATTTTTACCACTTTCGTCCTAACATAATTATGACATTTAATTATGTCCTTGGTCCACATTCGACTATTGATTAAATAATTCATGTCCTTTTATTCTTCATGATTATTAAATAAATAAATTCTATTTATTTATTAAATACATCATTAATTGTCTAAAGTCTTCCCTTAATTAAATAAATTTCCTAATTTATTTAATTCCCCTTCGTCATTTATTTCTTCCTGATTATTAAATAAATAAGTTTTATTTATTTATTTAATATGTAACTAATTGTCTTAATTAAATGAATTGATTAATTTATTTAATTAATTAATCTTATCTGCTAAATTAAATAATTAAACTTAATTATTTAATTGCCAAATTAATATTCCTCTCATTTTAAATAAATCAATTATTTAAAATGTCATCACAACCTTAACTGTCAGTCGATTTTGGTAAATAATCTGAAAAAGATTATTTATTGTCTCATAAAATCCATAATTTGAATTAATTTAATTCAAATTGGTAACTAATCTTCCAAAAATCAAGTAATCGGGCAGATTCTTGATTTTCCAAATTTGATCTGTAGTCCAAATCTTATCTTCTTGATTTTTCGAATCTTGCAAATCAGGCAATCTTATCTTCTTGATTTTTCAAAAATCTTTATTTCTTTAATTAATTTCCTCATTTATTCTCCACCGTCGATCTGTTTATCTGAAATATTATTTTGACTGTTTGATTAATGAATTTTTCCTAACCCTAATTAGGGATTCTCAGACTTAATCTGGACCTCTCATTCTAGGCCTTTCTTAGAATTCAATCTCATCCATCCACTCAAAATTGTGCTTTCTATAAAAGACAATTTTGCTCATAATTTCGGGATCCGACAACTTCATTTTCAAATTTAGGCATTATAGTCATTTTAGTATTGATAATTATTATTTCATTTAGCATATTGTCATAGTCATAGGCATAGACATTGGCACAATTTATAAATCCTTCAACATTTGCATAGGACTTGGACATTATCATAGGTTGCTCGTTTGAAATCTGAGTGCCTCATTCGATTTGCTATAAATTAGAAGGTGTAACAAATGTGAACCATGGAAGATGAAGATATCTGGAAATATCGTTCCCTTTATTTTCATTTCATTTCCTTTGTGCTTTGTTACTTCATTGGATTTTAATGTTTATTGATTAACAACCTAACGATTTAATTTTCTATTGATTACATTGGTAAACCCAACATTTTGTAGAAAAAATTGTGTTTTCTTGTTTGTTTTCACTGTTTTGCAGGTTATAGCCAAGAAGTCATATGAAATCCCCTCACCATCTTTTGAGCACAGAAAAATGGGTGAATAGAATCATTTAAAATTTTTTCTGGGTTTTGTATATCTCGGTCTCAGCTTTCCATAACTATAGATAGTTTTAAATTTTGTTAAGATTTGAGAAAGTTATGGCTATTTTACTAATCGCTATTTTTTTAGTTTAGCATTTAAAACCCGTGTTTCTTTTTGTCTATAACGTTTTTTCTGTGCATAATTGTGGAAAATACTTTCTGGGTTTTGAAGCTTTGATTTTCAGCTTTCCATGGATATCTACCACTTAAAATTTTGTTAAGTTTTAAAAAAGTTATCATTGTTTTAAGTTGATGTTGTCTTTAAATTTTTATTTTTATGTTTTGTGTTACTAATCTTCATTTGTAGCGTGTGGCAATCACTATTCGGGTGTCGAAGATCATTGCATTAAGAGACTACTAATCTTTTGTTTGCAGATTCGAATGTCGAAGACAAGATAAACACACATTGTGCTTGTTTTTCATAGATTAACAAACATTTGATTTTGGTGCATATAAAAAAGAACACTCATGTCTTCTTTGATTGATTGTGTTTGCGGAATGGTAGGTGAGTATGCTCTCACTTGGTGAAAACCTCATAATCAGAAAACCAGACCCATGCTTATTTGTTATTACCCTGACTTGGTATATCGGAGTATCCTCTCCCCTTGCACTTTTGGGCGATTTTGGGTGTAAGAGAAACGGTTACCAACTCTAGAAATTGGGTCTGCCTGGGGATTTCATCACCCTAACGTGACTCAAACCAACAACAGAGCTAAAGCCAAGCTACCCCTGACCGGTATATAAATGTAAACCTTAAGGGAAAACCTAAGGTTGCTTGTGCGGATGTGTCATACGGATGGAGTTGTACTCCCTTAAACCCTGTTGAGCTTAACCTTTTCAGGTTGGAGTGCCACCTTAATGGTGATTAATCTCTTGCCCCATGTATGGCCACTCAAACGGGGGTCCCTAACTAAAAACTTTTGTGTAGTAAGCCAAAATCCTTCTATATGCTAGCGCAGCACCGGTCGGTGTGAAGGCATCCATACTTTCACAGTTTGTAGTAGATGTGATCAGCTCACCATGGGAGTTTCATGGGGGTTGGAAGTTTGGTTGGCCTGAGAAGAGAGTCCACTATAAGGGGGAGCCCGTGCAGCCAAGCTTCTGAATTCACACGCTACAGATATGCGGTTGGGGAAACCCGCATGGAATCTAGTGAATAATGTCATGGCCTAACCTAGGATTGTACTTATCTGATGTGCAATTGGTTACATTCAAAACATTGTGCTTGTCAAATGCTTGTTGGATTACTCAAACATTATACACAACATTCACAAATCTAGACACAAACAATCGACCTTAGACAACTCAGACTTTTCAACAAAACATTAGAAAACAATCTCAGTCCTCATTTTGAACTTAGACTTTGCATTGTCCATCATAGTCCTCATTTGGCATCTAGACTTGGCATTGGTCATTTTCCTTAGTCAACATCTTCATTGTTATCTTGGCATTTGACATCCTTTCTTGACAATTTTATCACCTTGCATTTATAACATTAAGTCCTTAGTCAAACATCATCATCTTAGTCCTCATTTGGCATTTTATCCTTGACAACCTTGTCATCTTGCATTAATCATTTCCTTAGGAAAACGTCATCATCATCTTGCATTGTCATCATTTATTCCAAACATAAAAAAAATTAGTGACATAACTTGTCATCTTAGTCTTCATTGTCCTTTGACATTAGTCATTTTCTTTAGACAACATTGTCATATTGCATCCCTTATTGTCAAAAATCCAAAAAACATAGTCTTGCATTGTCATCCTTTATTCCAAAAATACAAAAAAATTAGTGACATAACTTGTCATCTTAGTCTTCATTGACCTTTGGCATTAGTCATTTTCTTTAGACAACATTGTCATATTGCATCCCTTATTGTCAAAAATCTAAAAAACATAGTCTTGCATTACCATCCTTTATCCAAAAAATACAAAAACATAAGCTAGTGCCATCTTTGCATTTACTTGTCATTCTCATCATCCTCATTTGAGAAAATCCCTTGTACGGTTGAGACTAGGCTTCAAAGACAACAACAACAAATGGAAAACTTTGGACAAGATTCCAACCCCAAAATCGACAATAACACTTATGACAAGAACAAACATTGGACCTTTTCTGACCCATTTCACAACATGAACATGCAATCTTCCGTGAACATGCCATCTTCATCACAAAAAATTTATGAACCATTCATACTAAGAGACCAAAATGGACAAGTATATTGGAAAGACATAGAAGCTGCAGCGCAAAATCCTGATATATTTTCTTTTGTAAAAAAATTAGTCTTACGTGACCCTCAAAGGTATCTAGCCATGCTTTTGGACGAAGGGGCTAAGTTACCACAGGGCTTTGACATAAATAATTTTCCACCTCCATCTATCTACCCTCACCATCAACAGTCACTTGACACAAATCCTGTCATTAATTCACAACACACATCCAGATTTCATCCTTATCCTAACTTTGACAAGGGAAACTAACTGTCCACTAGTCCATTCCAAGTCTCCACATCATATGCTAGTCCTTCACCTATCAATCCTATCAACGTCTACATGCCCTATCAACCATCTATCAACTCATGTCAAGTCCCCACATCATACCATATCAATCCAGTCCAAGTTTCCACATCATATTTTAGTCAACCTTACACTAATCCAATCCAAGACTCCATGGCATATCCGGTCGAAGTCCCCATGTCACATCCTATACCGTCACACCCTAATCCAGTCTAAGACTCCATGTCATATCCGGTCCAAGTCCCCACGTCATACCCTTGTCCTTCACATACTAGTCCAATGCAAGTACCCATGTCATATCCTAGTCCTTCACATACTAGTCAAGTCCAAGTCCCCATGTTCTATCCTAGTCCTTCATCCATTAATCATTTTCAAGTCATCCCCTCACAAGCCACATCCAGTCATGAAAATTCTATCATAGTCCAAAGTCAAAAAACATTTAATAAACTTGAGGATACATGTCAAAATGAAAGCCCAAAGCATGACATTATAATGTCACCCTCATGTCAAGAACAAGGTAGTCCATCCCATGACCCTATCTTTCAGTCCATCCATGAAGTCCTTCAAGATAATCATGACATCCAAAACACACTTTTCCTTGACAACGACTCTATTTCTGACTATATCATCCATGACAACCCCATCTTTGACCAAGACCCCATCATTGACCAAGAAGTCCAAATCCATGACAACCCCATCTTCGACCAAGACCCTACCATTGACAAAGAAGTCCAAAGCGATCCACTCCTTGACCTTTATTCCATTCATGATCAAACACTTGCCGACCCTATACAAGCCTCGACTATTGACACTTCCCGCGATGAGACACTGGCCTCCATGGGACACATAGACGATATTCCTCCAGAACAAGAATCTTCCACTAAGGACAAGCTTGCATATGATCAAGTTATAGCTAAAATCATTGGGCTCTATGACACTAAAAATAATGATGGCTTCGAAGCACCAAGAGAATTATTTGAACCTGACATGTTGCATGATCAGACCAAAGATATCAGTCAAGAATATGTCCATGATAATGAAGCTAAGACACGTTATCAACTAGGGTCATCTATCTTTGTCAGAGCAAGCTTTCTCGCAGATGAAAATATTACAAGTGATAGTGTCCATAGACATCATGATGGGTTAGCATCTTGCTTTCAAAACAATAAATACCCCATCACAAATAGAATATGTCAAAGCATGCAATATCAAGGCAAAGGACTAGGCATACACGAGCAAGGCATTCTAGAACCAATACAGCTTCAGGCAAATTACAGACATCAATGTCTTGGTTATTCCCCAGACAACAAATCAAACGATGTCAGTGGTACCTCCTCGATACTGGGGGCAACCTTATCAGATACAAACGTCAAAATGGAGTTCATAAGAAATCCTTGTCATAAGATTGCTGCCAACACCCCCTCCACCCACACCATAAACCATCATTCTATCATGAATCAACCTCCCCTTTGGGACCAACAAAAACAAAAGTGTTACAAATGAAAAGATCAAAATAAAATGTCAAAGGCCATTGAATCAAACAAAAGGACAAGTGGACAAATGAAATTAAAATGGATCCCAAAGAAAGATGGATCAAACAAAGACACCAAGTCAAATACAAAAGTCAATCACAATGTGGAGCCACAAGACAAGAGGACTCCCACATATAACACATGTCCACCTCCTTCAAAATGGTCATCAATCAAGACATATAAAAGTGTTGATTCCAAACACCATCCCTCCAAAATCCGTCACCCACCATCCCAAGTTTGGAAAATAAAAAGTCATTCATCCAAATGTCCAAACAACCTTTCCATGTCCACCATCATTTGTCATAATCCTACATCTCGCCTAAAGTCCAAAAATCCTACGTCACAAATCCGTCACATCATGGCAGCGACTCTTTACCACAAGGACTCTCATGGCACTCTATTGTGATGTGTGTATTTTGATAAGGCCAACTCTAGTATCAAAAAGGATCACAATGACACCGATCAGTTGTATAAAAGTGCTACGATCCTGACAAGACAACTCCTTCAGCAAGGTCATTATTGGAATATCATGACACCAGTCTCTACATCGGCACCTTCAGTGGATTTAGAACAGTTAGTGGTAATCTAAAGCATCCAGGCTATCTACAAAATCAGAAATACAAAAAAATTAAAAAATTTAAAAAAATCGTCACCTCAATGAAAACTTGGCAAACAGGCGTCTTGGTGACACAAAAAAAAATCAAAAAATCAAGAAAATAGTAAAAAGAAAAATTTCATCCAATGGTGAAAACCTGGCAAACAGGCGCCCTGGATAAGTACCATGATGAAAACCTAGCAAACAGGCATCATGTGTAAAATAAATCATCTATGTGGACTTTTATACTTGGGGGCAAATCGTCTCATTTCCCATGCCTTCCTCATGACATTGACATACATCTAAGCCCTATCATTTCTGTCCATTTTCCAACCTACCTTGGTCTTGACATAAAACTGGCACACATAAATCATGCTTTGGGAAAACTCTTGACATGTCTATCCTTTAGTCATACACGATTCGTGAAACATCATGTCATTGACCAGCATAGTCTTATTGTCCTTGTACGACATAGTCCTTGAAAATCATATGACAATTCCCTTAGTCTCATGTCTCCCGTCCTTTACCAAGGCCACCCCCTATCCTTTCATGCCTATCACCTATCTTGGCTTTCCCTTGTCAAACGGTCTAAGGATAATCATCATCCCATTTATTCCTAACCAAGTCATTCCAAATGCAACGAGTCTAATCCATACAAGCACATTATCCAAAACATTACTTGACTGCATTCCTATCCCAGTTGTAGACCTCCATACTTTTGTCACATTATCTTCATCATCCTCACGTTGTTTCAGGATGTGTCCTTCCCACGTCAAATAACGTTGTCATCACCTGTCAATTGGTATTCATCTTGACTAGGGGCACAATCATGTTTGTCCTTGGATTCTCATGTGTAGGCATCAGTCATATGCATTAGTCATGATCCTCTTAAATGTCAAAATCCAAAAAAATCATAAAGTAGAAAAAAGACCAAAAACATCATAAAATGTCTTGAAAAAAGACAAAAACATTGGCAAAAAATCCTGAAAAAAGACAAAAACATTGGCAAAAAATCCTGAAAAAAGACAAAAACAATGGCAAAAAGTCCTGAAAACAAAGACCAAAAAACATCGCAAAATGTCCTGAACAAAGACCAAAAAACATTGCAAAATGTCCTGAACAAAGACCAAAAAACATTGCAAAATGTCCTGAACAAAGACCAAAAAAAATCATAAAATGTCCTGAACAAAGACCTAAAAATCATAAAACGTCCTGAAGAAAAACACAAAAACATTCAAATCAATGTCAAAATCCTAAAAATGGAGTCAAAGTCAGTCATGTCAGTCAATCCATGTCATTGTCGAACTACGAGGTCTCTGAGTGCATGACATAGGCAAGGCCATCTGTTAATGAGCCCCCGAGGCCGCACTAGGTCAATCCATTAGGATTCATGGCATTACACTGGCCCACATGTCAAAAATCTGCTAGTCACGATAGATCATTTCTCCAAATGGGAAAACTCCTAAAACAAAGTATGACAATTATTCATTCAACATGACAATCGTATTGCCATGGTATATTATCGTCGTATGATCAACACAAGTCAAACTCAGTCAAAACAAGTTGAACTTAGTCAAAACAAGTCAAATTATCGTAACCAGTCAAACTATCAACTCTTGGTTACCTTTCAGATGCGTCCTTCTGAAGAATAACCTCTGTCATTTATGCCTTAGGATGTGTCCTTCCTAGGCATTGTCCCTATCATTTGACATTTTTGAGGGATCCTTTCTGACACTTAAGGATCATTCCTCTTGGCATCACCGTTCTTTCAGATGTGTCCTTCTGAAGAACAAAACTTTGACATTGGTGTTTTAGGATGTGTCCTTCCTAGACATCGACATTATTCAGGATGTGTCCTTCCTGAATATGGCAACCTTCGGCATTCATCATCTCGACATCATTAAAACTTGACATCCAGACACACTTGGCAAATACTTGGCATTCATTTTTGGCTTTTTATCATGTTACTAGTTTTTCAACGAGATCCTGACATTGGGATTTAGAGAAGCAATGATGTATCATGACATTTGTCTTGTCTTTTGACACTCATGTTACTAGTTTCTCAGCGAGATCCTGACAAAAAGATTTAGAAAAGCAGCGACGTATCATGATAATGGCATTATCTTATTTCTTTCTAACAGTCATGTTGCTAGTTCCTCAAGGATATCCTGGCAACAGGATTTAGAGGAGCAACGACGTTTCATGACTTGTCCTTTTTGTCTTTTTTTGCTTATGGTTGATTATGACAAAGACTGGGGCAATAACGCTCTTGGTATGAGTCATGATCTTCCTTGTCTGTGACTGCTTGTCTTATGTGATGGTACGGCCTTGCAAACCTTGATCTATGTCATATCATGGTGTTTGTTGGCCATCACAACAATCTTCCCAATGATGATTAAGAGCAATAAATATTAAAAGTCCTATGGTAAGGTTTGAAGGATTTGGTCTAGGAACTAACATGCATTTTATTTAGTCTTGTCATCTTCTCTCGCCCATCTCATATAGGCATTGCATCCATATCATCATCCATATCTTTTACACTAACATTTTTTTGTCTCTTCATATTCTAGTCTTCTCATTAATTTCGAGAGCACACCCATGTTCTTGGAACCTGTCTGTTCTCTCGAGGGGGCATACCGCTACCCTCCTCGTCATTCTTCCTCATCTTATTTTGCACTGGGGCATTTTTTGACTTATTTTCTTTGTCACAATGTGACAAGCGACATTATGACAAAGAGGAGCAAAATGTAGACACCTAAAAATGACCTAGGCCTGCAAGCTTCATTTTTACCACTTTCGTCCTAGCATAATTATGACATTTAATTATGTCCTTGGTCCACATTCGACTATTGATTAAATAATTCATAATTATTTAATTAATTCATGTCATTTATTCTTCATGATTATTAAATAAATAAATTTTATTTATTTATTAAATACGTCATTAATTGTCTAAAGTCTTCCCTTAATTAAATAAATTTCTTAATTTATTTAATTCCACATAAATCATTATTTCTTGCGATTGTTAAATAAATAAGTTTTATTTATTTATTTAATATGTCACTAATTGTCTTCAATTAAATGGTGATTAATTTATTTAATTAATTAATCTTATCTGCTAAATTAAATAATTAAATTTAATTATTTAATTATAGAATAATATTCTCTCATTTTAAATAAATCAATTATTTAAAATGTCATCACTGTATAATCTTAAGCAGTCAATTTTGGTAAATAATAAAAAAGATTATTTATTGTCTCATAAAATCCATAATTTGAATTAATTTAATTCAAATTGGTAACTAATCTTCCAAAAATCAAGTAATCGGGCAGATTCTTGATTTTCCAAATTTGATCTTCAGTCCAAATCTTATCTTCTTTATTTTTTGAATCTTGCAAATCAGGCAATCTTATCTTCTTGATTTTTCAAATTTTTTTATTTCTTTAATTAATTTCCTCATTTATTCTCCACCGTCGATCTGTTTATCTGAAACATTATTTTGACCGTTTGATTAATGAATTTTTCCTAACCCTAATTAGGGATTCTCAGACTTAATCTGGACCTCTCATTCTAGGCCTTTCTTAGAATTCAATCTCATCCATCCACTCAAAATTGTGCTTTCTATAAAAGACAATTTTGCTCATAATTTCGGGATCCGACAACTTCATTTTCAAATTTAGGCATTATAGTCATTTTAGTATTGATAATTATTATTTCATTTAGCATATTGTCATAGTCATAGGCATAGACATTGGCACAATTTATAAATCCTTCAACATCTGCATAGGACTTGGACATTATCATAGGTTGCTCATTTGAAATATGAGGGCCTCATTCGATTTGCTGCAAACTAGAAGGTGTAACAAAGGTGAACCATGGAAGATGAAGATATCTGGTAATATCATTCCCTTTATTTTCATTTCATTTCCTTTGTGCTTTGTTACTTCATTGGATTTTAATGTTTATTGATTAACAACCTAACGATCTATTTTTCCATTGATTACACATCTAATTTAATTAAATAAATCAAATTATCTAATTAAATCCCCTATGTCCTCTCATTTGTTTAAATAAATCTAATTATTTAACAAATTTCATAAAAACCCCTAATCCCACTTAGATTAATTAATTATAAATTAATTAACTCGATTACCCCTTAATCTCCATTACCCATTTCCCTATCCTTTAACCCCACCCTTGGTTAAGTCAACCCTTGGTCAACTAACCAAGTTGCACAAGAAAATCAATTCTTTTAAATAAATAATTACCTTATTTATCCTCACAAAGACATATTCTATGGAATATTCCCTTAAAGCCCCTTTTGTTGAATTTCCCTCCCAAAGGCATTTAAAATTCTTACAAGGTTTTCAATGCTTCTTCCAAACTCATAAATACCTCTTACAAAGGCATTTAATTGCACTTGCATGCCATCTTGTCCCTTTGACACCTTCAACAACATTCTCTTACATTTCAACCACATTCATTTAATTCTCTTAC
Source organism: Sequoia sempervirens (assembly GCA_007258455.2). NCBI lineage: Eukaryota > Viridiplantae > Streptophyta > Pinopsida > Cupressales > Cupressaceae > Sequoia > Sequoia sempervirens. The sequence continues at coordinate 315,985,028 of VDFB02000008.1, forward strand.
ATTCTCTTGCACATCCACCTACATGTCTTAACTCTACACACTCTCCAAAATTTCCTCCACATCCATCCATTAGCTTGTGACAAGTGTCACAATTCTATTGGCTCCCCTTTTAGTCCCACATTCATCAATTTCACTCTTTCTTCAACCCTTGAATCCTATAAGTAGAGGCCTCTTCTACTTGAAATAGATCCATCATCTCATACAAAATCATTGTATGCTCATTTCATCCATCAATCATCCAATTGCTATCACTATCTTTGAGGGCAATTGGAATTTATCAAATCCATTTTCATCCACAATCTCATGCAAGTTTATTATAGGCATTTGCACTCATTTTCATCACATCTTAGGTAGTTTTTAGCATCATTTGGAGTCAATCACATGCACTTGGAATCATTTACAATCTTGAAGCTTATCAAAGGGATTGGTAAAGAGTTTTTTTCCACATCAAAGGAGCACCAATCCCCCTATGGGATGAAGGTTTGATCAACTTAGATGAGTGTACATGCTTTTATCTTGTGTTATTTCATGATTTATTCATGTTTTCTTGTCTTTGTTTGATTGATAATCTCATAGGGAATTTTTTTCTTGGGTTTCTAACATGGATAACCTTTTTTGTTTGTCTCTTCATGCAACATCTAGTGCAAGAAAACCTCATCACACTCCTTGTGTATGAAAATTATAAAGAGCCTCAAGTTAAACCACCCTGGTATAATGAGAAGCACCTTTGTGACTTTCACAAGATCAAGGGACACACAACAACTAGTTTTATGAGACTCAAAAATCTTATCCAATATATGATTGATGATAAATTCATAACCATTGAACAACCAACAAGAAATCAAGATCTCAAGATATACATGAATACCATGCCAAATCACAACAAAGGAAACAACAATGGTAAAGCAAAGAATTACACCAATGTAAACCATATCTATGACCAAGTAGTAGCATCATTGGATGATTTTGTGATGGTTATCAACATCAAAGGACCTAGAGCCGAGTGTGGAGTCAACACATGTAGCAGCATGATTTCTATCCTAGGGCCATCACCACCATCTAGGGTACCACCTACCAATCTAGAATCCAACCCTAGTGGTTATAGCATCTTAAAGTAACTAAAAAAGACTCCAACCCAAATCTCCATCATGGAGTTGCTTAAGATATCGCCTACACATAGGGACATCCTAGAGAAATCATTGGTTGAATCATTTGTTCCCATAAACCTTGATGTAGACCAATTTCAAGCTATGATCAGACATATCACTACACCACATCTCGTTAATTTTTTTGTACATGACCTCCCAACCCAACCATCTCATAGCTGCACACTCAACTTTGAGGTCCTAGTCCATAAGATCAAATTCAAAAGGATCTTGGTGGATGGAGGTGTGGGATTGAATATTTGTACCTTTTAGCCAATAAAGAATCTAGGATTCTCAGAAGATGTCATTGGAAAAAGCAAAGGTATCACCATCAGGGCCTACGATGAGCAAGAATGGGTGTCCTAAAGTACCATCCAACTCCCCATCCAAGTGGGGTTGGCAATCATGGAAACCACTTGTCAAGTCCTTGACCTTGAGCTTCCATAGAATATTCCCCTAGGGAAATAATGGATCCATGGGATGCAAGTTGTCGCATCTACATTCCACCAAAGTGTCAAATTCTCTTACCAAAATAAAGAAGTCACAATTCATGGTGACCTCAAACATTTCTATTATTGCAAAAATCTAGAAGCAAAATACTACAAGATCCCCCAAGTTCCAAAAAATGATGAGGGACCCACAACCCCCTACATTGATCCATCCACTTTAGCCTCCACTTCTAAGACAAAGACACCTATCATCTATAGTGTCTTGGATATCAAAGCCGTAATCAAAGATAATGGTTGTGGGGACTATAACTTGTAGAAAGGCACGTATGTGGTGGGAGAGTTACCTCAATCTCCTAAATCTCATGGAAAAAAACAACCTAGCAAAGGCACATCCCAGACATTCATAGCATCTACTACTACTTTCAAAAAGTGGGGAGACTTGAGTAAAGAGGTTGTGGATGAAGAAGATGCCTCAAGTCTCCTATATCAAGATAATCGAACTGCAACCATTCTCTTGATGAATGAGGACAACAAGGGTCTATAGTTAATGTTTGGTTGGGGCTACACCAAAAATGAGAAGCTTGGGAAAAATGACGACTTGTTAGAACCTATCATTCCTGAGAAGCGACTTTAGAATCTTGGTCTTGGATGTACCCTTCCAAGGTTAACCATACTTGGCAAAGGTGCTCCTATTAAAATGGTCAAAACTTCCTCTTCGGTACTTGTCTCACTTAGTAGTCCCTTTGAGGATCCAATCTCCAACCTACCCATGCTATTTGAGGATTCCTCTATTTTCATGATAACCTCCATATAGTTCAAGCCAAGTAACCAAGTCACTGAGTTGAAGCTCATTTACCCCCAACTCATCGACTATGACCAACAAAGACCACTGATCTTAGATACATTTGAAAACAATGAGGACCTCTTAGAATTCATGGGACTAATGGATAATCTACTATATGGAAATCAAAAATTAGGGTTCAACATAGAGTTGGATACACATGCGTACTATGGGGAAATGATTGAATCTCTTAGTCACAAAATTGAAAATCTAAGAGTAATGTCTCGATCCTTAAGTGAAAACCACATTGTGGCACTTTCTGATCCCAAAATAGTGAAAATAAAGGACATATCTTATGGTGAAAACCTCTCTAAGGTACCAAAGGATGAGGGATTCAATTTTCCCCTTAGTGCCATCCATCAAAAGAAATTAGCATTCCTAGTAGAAAAGTGCAACCCGGTAAATTTGGGAATCGAAGAGACCCCACACATCACTTTCAATGTCAAGTCAATTTTGACTAAGGAGTAGAAAAACCTAGAAGCATTTATAAAGGAAAGGAAAGTGAACTTTCCATGGACTTATGTCAAAATACTGGGCCTTGATTTGGAAGTAGTGGTCCATCATATAGCAGTGTTTCCTGAGGAAAAACTTGTGAGACAAAAATTGAGAAAGATGCATCTGCAAATCGCCTTATTGGTCAAACTTGAGCTACAAAAATTTCTTGATGAAGGATTCATCCAACCCATAGATTATCCAAAGTGAGTTTCTAACCTTCTACCTGTTTCCAAGCCCACTGGGGGCATCTGAATCTGCATTGACTTCAAAGACCTAAATAACGCATGTCCTAAGGATGATTTCCCCTCCCCAACATAGATATGATTGTAGATCTGATAGTGGGGCATGAAATGTTATCATTAATGGAAGGATTTTCAGGATAAAACTAGATTATGATTGCAAGGGACAACCAACATAAAACAACCTTCACTTGTCCATGGGGAACTTAATTTTTAAATATGATGCTATGACTTTGATCTTTAATGACATGATCCACAAATCTGTAGAGGACTATGCAGACAACATACTAGCCAAATCAAGGAAACACCAAGACCATATATCAACACTAGGCCTAATCTTCAACAGACTAGAAGAATATAAGGTATGACTCAATCCCAATAAATGTGTCTTTGGCGTAACTTTAGGAAAGATCTTGGGATATATTGTGTCAAGGAGAGGAATCAAAATAGATCCAACAAAATTCAAGGTAATATTAGACATGGAGGCTCCATGGACACTAAAACAACTAAGAGGTTTGTAGGGAAGGCTTCAATCAACCAAAAGATTTATAGCACAGTTGGAAGATAAAACCATCCCCTACTCTCATCTCCTTCACAAGGGGTTGACCTACAATTGGGACAAGAAATGCGATCAATCATTTAATCAAATCAAGGAATATTTTCTAAAACCACCAATCCTCATGCCGCTAATCTAGAAAAAACCATTAATTCTTTATATTTCAACTAGGGCGGTAGCTCTTGGTGCTCTTCTAGCTCATCATGATGAGACAAAGAAATAGAGAGCTATCTACTACATAAGTAGAACCTTGGTGGGACATGAGCTAAACCATACATTCATTGAGAAGGATTGTCTCACAATAGTGTCTTCCTCACAAAAATTCAGGCACTACATACTAGCTCATTAGATTAAGCTCATCACCAAGATTGATCCCCTCAAGTATCTCTTATCCAAAGAAACTTTGACAAGATAGATGGAAAAATTGGCGATGATATTGACAAAGTATGACATTGAGTATGTGGAACAGAAAGCTATGAAAGGAAAAGCTTTTGTAGATCAATTGGTCAAAGCTCCCATATATGCAAAAAATCCACTAGTATCATAGTTTCCAGATGAGTCAATCTTGAACCTGAATGTTGCAAACTATTGTAAGGTATACTTTGATGGATCATACACATAGTATGGGCCAGAAGCAAGAATTATCTTCATCACACTACAAGGGGATTGTATCCCAAAATCATATAGGTTGTCTTTTCCTTGTACAAATAACATTGCAAAATATGAAGCTCTTGTCATAGGAATCTGAATCACAGTACAATGGAAAATCATGGCACTCAAGGTCTATGGGGATTTGTGACTAGTGATCAGTCAAGTCAGTGATGAATATCAAACTAAGGGTGATAACATTACCCCATACAAAATGATGGTGGAGGATCTCAAGGAATTCTTCATTGACAAAATTTGAGTAGATACTGAGGGTAAACAATAGAGCAACTGATGCTTTGGCTATGATCAAATCATTGCTAGATATCCTAAGGAACATCCATAAATATGAATTTCTTGTAGAGCAGCTTCTCGTACCAGCTTTCAAGGTACCATAATCTAAGTTTGTATGCAAAATCATTGGCCCTAGTGACCTCTGGTACCATGACATATTCACCTACTTAAAAATAGGATTCCTTCTCATCGACATCACCCTGAATCTCAAGGAAACCTGCATTAAAAATTCATCCTACTTTTTCATCTTAGGAGACACCCTCTACTATAGAAGTATCGAAGGAACCTTATTACAATGCCTTAATCTTGTGGAAGCTTTAATTGTCTTAACAGAGGTACACAATGGCATTAATGGTTCACACTCGAGTGGTATGACCTTGGCCAAGAAACTGCTAAGGACCAAGTACTATTGGCCTACTATGGAGAAAGAAACTCACGACCATGTCCAAAAATTTATGCAATACCAACAACATAGGGACCTCATCCATGCACCAACTCAAGAGCTCCAACCAATCATCACACCTTGGCCCTTCTTGTAGTGGGAACTTGATCTCATCAGGAAAATCACGCCTACCTCATCTAATGGACACAATTTCATTATCACCACCACATAATACTTCACAAAATGGGTAGAAGCCATCCCAATGACCTATATCAAAAGGAAGTAGATCTCTAAATTCATCCTGAATTACCTCATTTTCCATTACAGTGTTCCACAAGCCCTTATCTCTGATAATGGAACATCCTTCAAAAAACAAGATGTTCGTGAGCTATGCCAAATATTTAATATCCAACATCACTTCTCCACCCCGTATTACCCCTAGGGTAATGGCCAAGCTGAGGCTTCCAACAAGACCATTCTAAAAATCCTAAAGAAAATAATCAATGAAGTTGATTGCAACTGGAACCTATAGTTAAACCCTACTCTATGGCCTATCGAACCAACATCCACACACCTACAAGTGTAAACCCTTTCTCCTTGGTCTACAGACCAAAATCCATCCGACACATTGAGGTTGATCTCCCTTCCTTGAGAATATCATTGCAAAATATTATCACTGATGAGGAGTATCAGGTGTCACAGTTGAATGAGTTGGAATTATTGGACAAGTGATGCCTAGATGATTTGAACCACCTACAGGTTTATCATAACCATCTCAAAAGGAGCTATAATAAGAAGATAAAAATTTAGTCCTTCCAGGAAGGAGAGATCATGCTAAAATAAATCAAAAGAATAGACCAAATCCATATAGCAATGGTAAGTTTGAACCAAATTGGTTGGGACCCTTCATCATCATGACAATTTACAAATCGGGAGCATATAAGTTGTCAACACCTGAAGGTGAGCCCTTGCAGGAGCCTATCAATAGCTCCCATCTAAAAAAAAATTATGCCTAAGCTTTCACAGTATAAATACAAAAATACAAAAAAATCAAAAAATATAAAAATCCAAAAAAAATCAGAAAAAGGATTGAAAATAGTAAAAAAAATCTTCCTCTAGTGAAAACCACTTCAGTGGTGATTTGGGAAAGTACCTTGGTGAAAACCTAGCAATCAAGCACATTGTGTAAATAAGCAATTCTCATCCACCATGGACTCTTTGGCTTGTTCTGCCTCACTTTCCATCACCTCCACCCATCACAATCCATTGCTCTTTTCGTCGCACATTTGTGTCTGCACCATGGTTTGATCTCGTGTACATATCATGTTCCCTCTTAGTACTACTTGGCACATTCCTAAGGTTAGTTTGTCCTGCCTATATCAAGGTAGTCTATCACATCACACTGGGGGCATGTCCCTATACCTACATCGGATCATATTTGTGTATATCCTTGACATCTTCCATAATATCAAAAAATTCAAAAATATTCATAAAACCAAAAACATCCAAAACAAGTCAAAAATACAAAAATAGATTGAAAACAGAAAAAGTCAAAAACATAGTCATCATGTCAAACTACGTTGTCTATGAGCTTGAATGTAGACAAGGATAATCATTGATCAACCCCTGAGACATTAGGTCAATCCTCTAGAGTTTATCATAATAAACTAACAATCCAATTATTCATATCTCATCAATAAATGAGTTTGTGTCAGTCAAACTACGTGGTCTTTATGTGTATAACGTAGGCAAGGATGATCTTTGATCAACCCCCATGGCCCCTAGGATAGGTCATCAAGTTAGGTTCTTGGTCAAAATCTTGGAAAACACCAAAACATTAGAAAATTTGAAAATCAAAACATTTGTAAAATATCTCAAAAATCCCAAAATAGCCTCAAAACATTTCAAAATACCAAAACATTCAAAAAACCAAAAATCACCAGTCCCATTTGAACGTTCACCTACAAAAAACATCCACTCACAATAAATCAAATCATCATCTTCAACCCTTGATAAAGAAAATAAAAAACAAGTATAGAAAATTGAAAGTGTAAACTCAAACGTCAAGGTCTTAAGTCTAGGTCAATAAGTAAACAAATTGGTCAACTCTTGGTATCAATAGCCTATCATCCCATCAATCTTAACATCATCTGATCATCATGTCTTAGGATGCATCTTTCCTATAATGGACATCAACATCACGTATCACCATAGTTTTAGTCTTGGCTAGAGGTATGAAGAACATTGGCTTGTTTATTTGTTTATCTTTTCTTATAACTTATCTTATTGCACTTATTCCAATGACCTCTTGATGATTTCTATCAAAAAAATTTAGAGGGAAAGGAATGGGGCATTGATCATTATCTTTCATTTGTTGTGCTTGTTGGATGTTATTGTAATATAACTTGGTGAATACTTGCTTTGGTAGGTGTGTATGGAAGCGGTTTTGAACAACTTGACTATTACATTGTTAGGTTATGCCTTTCCATGTTTTGGTCTAAGATGTTTGAAACTTCTGAAGTGCATCCTAGCAAGGTTTTTGTATGTCAGGTGTGAACAAGAATACTCCTATTTTTTTGTTGATTCAACGTCCATCGCACTAGATACCACACCATCCTGGTTATTCATAACTTGATGCATCATGTCTATGTGTTTTATCAAACATAAGCAAAGTTTTACCATTCATGTCCCAATCCCTAGATAAGAAAATCATCATCACTCATCACCATATCTAATAAAGTCTCAAAAATTCATAGACTTGTTGGACTTCTACATCTTCTCAAAATCTAGTATCCACCCATCTGATTCTTCTTATTCTTCTATCTTTACTAACATTTCTATCCAAAATATGTGTGATATCTCAAAATATACATGAGGCTACCCATGGTTGATGACTGTCTATACATCACCAAAATTTTCTATGTCAAATATCTAATCTTTCTAAAGAATTATCTTTTCATCCTTTGATCAGAAGAACCACTCCTCTCACTTTTTTATCATGATCTCGATCGAAAATTTGATATTTATGCTTGATATCTCGAGGGGGAAATGTAGCAGCGTAATTTCTTCTATTGGGGAATCAATGGGGCATCTAAAATGTAGCAACATAATTTCTTCTACTAGGGCATCAGTGGGGCATCCAAAAAAAACAAAAAAACAAAAAAATATGATCTCGACAGTGTTATTTTTTGAACCAACGCAACAGGTATGTTGCTTCAAAAAGGGGAAAAATGTAGACACTCAAATAGTCCAATCATCGAATTCAGATTAATTAACATCACTTCCTCCTAAATCACCTCTACACTAACCATTTAATTAAATAAATCTTATTATTTAGTTAAATTCATCAATTTCTACTATTAATCAAATAAAGAAATTTATTAAATTAATTCACTAATGTTCATCTAATTTAATTAAATAAATAAAATTATTTAATTAAATCTCCTATGTGCTCTCATTTGTTTAAATAAATCTAATATTTAACAAATGTCATAAAAAACCTAATCCCACTTAGATTAATTAATTATTGATGAAGGGTACTCCCCTTACATTCTAAAACTCACAAAAACAACAGATAATGGACAAACAAAATGCAAGAAGGAAGGCAAATATTTTCTATTATCACTGAAATGAAAATGAAATTACAACATTATATTTTCCATCACATGGGCTTTCTAATTACATAAATTTGCAAATCTACAAATCGGAGCCACCATCTACTCTGCTCTCACCTCTCCTTTGTAGTCCCCATTTACATCCTTTATTTGGAAGGTGCAACCGCCCTATAATCTTCTAGAAAGTGTAACTTCCTCAGGAAGATATTTTCAAATTTTATTAATTTTGTATTACAACTTCGCGGGGTCATAACTTTTGATCCGATCGTCGTATTTTCTATTATAATACCTTTTCAGAAAGGCCGTGAGAAATGTTGTGCTAGAAAGTATGGCCTAAAGGCCATCCACTTTTGTTTTCCACCAATTTCCAGGCCCATTCGGGGCCTCTAAGTGCCTCAAAATTGACCCCAAAGATTTTACTAGGGTTTTTGAAAATTAAAATTTTAATCTCTCAAATGACAAATAGTATTGAAGTGATTTCTTCGCCATTGGCTTCAATTTACCATTCTGGAGGTCTACGTAAGATTTTGTATCCAACTATGCATAAATGCAAACTTACAAAAATAGTAAACCTACCAAATTTAGCCCTTATTGAAAAGAAACAACTTTTTTTTTGGGTGATGCAAGATTACTCTTACACCTTGGATGCTCCTACATCAATTCTAAATTAATTAACCTGATTACCCCCTAATCTCCATTACCCATTTCCCCATCCTTTAACCCCACCCTTGGTTAAGTCAACCCTTGGTCAACTAACCAAGTTGCACAAGAAAATCAATTCTTTTAAATAAGTAATTACCTTATTTATCCTCATAAAGACATTCTAGGGAATATTCCCTTAAATCCCCTTTTGTTGAATTTCCCTCCCAAAGGCATTTAAACTTCTTACAAGGTTTTCAATGCTTCTTCTAAACTCATAAATACCTCTTACAAAGGTATTTAATTGCACTTACATGTCATCTTGTCCCTTTTATACCTTCAACAACATTCTCTTACATTTCAACCATATTCATTTAATTCTCTTACATCCTCTTACACATCCACCTACATGCCTTAACTCTACACATTCTCCAAAATGTGCTCCATCTCCATCCATTGGCCTTGTGACAAGTGTCACAATTCTATTGGCTCCCCTTTTAGTCCCACATTCATCAATTTCAATCTTTTTTCAACCCTTGAATCCTATAAGTAGAGGCCTCTTCTACTTGAAATAGATCCATCATCTCATATAAAGTCATTATACTCATTTTCATCCATCAATCATCCAATTGCTATCATTATATTTGAGGGAAATTGGCATTTATCAAATCCATTTTGATCCACAACTTCATGCTTTTCATATCATTTTAGCTTGAATCTACTATCATTTTGCATCAAAATCACCATTGTTCATCAGGATCTTGGAGCTTATCAAATTGGGATTGGGAAAGGGCCACTCTCCACATCAAAGTGACACCAATTCCCCTATGGGATGGGGTTTGAGTAGCTTAGATTAGGATTTCATGTTCATTTACTTGTTATTGCATGTTATTTTGATCATGTTTTCATCTTCTTAGCATGCTTAAGAATCTCATAGGGAATGCTTATTTTTCTTGTTTAAATGACTAATACTCTTGGGTTTGTCCATGTTTGAGCAGGTATAGGTTGGGATTTACAAGAGCTATCAAAAACTAATATTTTATTGTAGAGGGGCCTTACATGATCCCATAGCCTCAGACAAAGTGTTTCCAAGTGCTAATATTTTTGAGTAATCGCCTGTCAATGTTTGCTTCCCTTTTGCACTTTGGTCTCTTAAGAGACTTCACTGATAGAATGTGGCTCAAACCATTTCAAAATGTATGGGTGTGAAAGAGTACATTTCCTAGCATAAACCCATCCATACAGACGTGTTGGAATAGTCGGTTTAGTTGTATGACAAACAAAATGAAAGTTACATCACTTTTCATCTTTACACTACATGTAACTCATAGTTTTCCATAAACTAAAATTTTTTCACCATGAGAAAATGAATTGAAGCTATCAAAAACCAAGAGAGGTTATTGTAGAGGGGTTCTACGTGATTTTGTAGCCTTGGATGGAGCGTTTCCAAGTGCCATGGTTTCCAAGTAATCACTCATTGAAGTTTTTTTCCCTTTTGTACTTTGGTCACTTAAGAGACTTCACTAGTAGAATGTCTCAGACTGTATCGGTGTGTTTAGGTGTGAAAGAGGACCTTTCCTAGCATAAACCCACCCATACGAACATGTTGGAACAATTGTCTTGGTCGTATGATGAATAGAATGAAAGTTACACCACTTTCCAACTTTACACTACATGCAACTAACCCATTTTCCATCAACTGAAATCTATTCACCACGAGAAAACTTGGAGCTATCAAAAATTGAGAGTTTATTGTAGAGGGCCCTATGTGATCTTGTAGTCTCATACGAAGTGTTCCAAGTAATCACTCATCAACTTTTTCTTCCCTTTTACACTTTGGTCTCCTCAGAGACTTCACTGGTAGACTGTGGCTCAAACCATTTCAGTATGTTTAGGTGCAAAAAAGTACCTTTACTAGAATCAAACCACCTATATGGATGTGTTGGAGCGGTTCAGTCATATGATGAACATAATGAAAGTTACACCACTTTCCAACTTTACACTACATGCAACTGACCCATTTTCCATCAACTGAAATTTGTTCACCATAGGCAAATGACTTGGGGCTTTCAAAAACCAAGAGAGGTTATTTTAGAGGGGCCATATGTGATTTCATAGGCTTAGGAGTGCTTCTAAGTGTCATAGTTTGCAAGTAATTGTTTGTCAAAGTTTGCTATCCTTTTGCACTTTGGTCTCTTAAGAGACTTTTTTGGTAGAATGTGGCTCAGACCATTTTAGCATGTTTGGGTGTGAAATAGGACCTTTCCTAGCATAAAACCCACCTATATAGATGTGTTGGAACAATTGGTTTGATCATGTGATGAACAGAATGAAAGTTACAACACTTTCCAACTTTACACTACATGCAACTAACCCATTTTCCATTAACTTAAATCTATTCACCATGGGAAAATGACTTGGAGCTATAAAAATGAGAGTTTATTGTAGAGGGGCACTATGTGATCCCGAAGCCTCAAATGAAGTGTTTCTAGGTGCCATGGTTTTTGAGTAATCTCTCGTTGATTTTTTTCCTTTTTGTACTTTGGTCTATTAAGAGACTTTGTCGGTAGAATGTGGCTCAGACCATTTTGGTGTCTTTGGGTGTGAAAGAGGACCTTTCCTAGCATAAACCTACCCATATGGACATGTTAGAATAGTCGGTTCGGTTGTATGACGAATAGAGAAGAATCTACACATGCACCTTCCTCAACTTCTTGAGAGCAGGAAGAATCTCTTCATTGAATACATTATGTATCTCATTCAATTTATTTTTCTTCTTTCTCAAGTTCTTTTAGAGCAAAATAACCTCCTTTTCATTGAAAATAAAATCTTCTTTTCTTTTAATTCCTTTTCTAAGTGGTTAATTTTAGTCTTCAATTGTTTTGCTTCAATTTCAACACTTCCAACTATTGCCTTTGCATCTGCAACTATTTTTATCATATTGCTTCTTCCTTATCATCTATTTCCAGTTATATTTTCTTCACGGATATCTTAAGTTCAAGAATCTTTGACTTCATTTTTTAATTTTTCAATCTACCCATAATGATTGGAATGATTGCAGGATATGCCCAAAATGGAAAACATATGGAAAATGTGGTAGCATAGACAAGGCAATGAGCTGTTTGAAAAAATACCTCAAAGAAAAGTGGTCTCATGGTGATGGACATCACCATGAGACTACATTTCTTTGAGGAATTTTTTCAAAAATCTCAATACCTTGTCGATGATTTTTCTTACTATTGTGCTTTGATAGATTTTTTCCCTGCATCCACAGTTTGTTGGAAAACACCTGTTTTAGGCTTTTAGCCATAATAGCAATGGGACCTTGGAATGAGGTATGGCATATATCAAAACATAAAAGGGGGGATTTTTATGAGTGTTATGGTTGTAATTTCCTTAGTAGACACATGAAAAATGTGGATGCATAGACAAGGAACATGAACTATTTGGCAAAATGTATCAATGGGATATGTCCCCGTGGTCAATGTGGATGCATTGACAAGGTAGTGAGCATTGTAAGAAAAAATGCCTCAAAGAGCTCACCACCTTGTCATTGCTACCTTGTAGGAAAACTAATAAAAGAACAATATGCGAACAATATATTCAAAGTTAGAGTTTAGATTTTTAATGTAAAACAATGTATTTACACATTACTAAATTTAGGATGTTGATTAAAATGGTATAAAATGTAAGAGGAGAGGGAACAAACATACATTTTTTAAGAGATCAATCAAACTAATTTTTTAAAGGATGTATTGCTAGTGGTTAATCAATGAGTAAAAATATTCATTCTCACAAATGTATGCCAAAATCAATAGGATGAATGATAGAATGAGGTGATGAATAAAAGATCAATTATTGAAAATTGACTACTTAATCTAGTGGACCAACTTTATTGAGTCAAATAATGAACTCACAACCAATGAATTAATAGAAAATTTTCCTATCTATAAGTAGGGTTAGAAGGAATATTGTTTGAAATATTGAATACAAGGTAGTGAGTTGTTTGAAAAAATTCCTTAAAGAAATGGGGTCTTCTGGTGATGTACATCACTATGAGACCCCATTTCTTTGAGGCATTTTTTCTTACAATGCTCACTACCTTTTCAATGCATCTGCATTGACAAGCTAGTGAGCTTGTCAAATTGTCAATGAGGTAGCATATACAAGGTAATGAGCTGTTTGAAAAAATGCCTCATATAAATGGGGTCTCATGGTGATGTACATTTTTTTTCAAATAGCCCACTACCTTGTCAATTCTACTGCCATGATTGCAAGATAGGAAAAAAATGGAAGCATGGAAAATGCATGTGAATTATTTGAAAAAATGTTTTTGGTAGAAATGTATGCAAAATGTGGTAGCATAGACAAGCTAGTGAGCTCACTAGCTTGTTAATGCGGTAGAATTGACAAGGTAGTGGGTTGTTTGAAAAAATGCCTCATCGAAATGGGGTCCCATAGTGATGTACAAGTTCCTCATAGAAATGGGGTCCCACGATGATGTACATCACCATGAGACACCATTTCTAAGAGGCATTTTTTCAAATAGCCCACTACATCACTGTGAGACCCCATTTTGATGAGGCATTTTTTCAAACAACCCACTACCTTGTGAATTCTAGCGCATTGACAAGCTAGTGATCTCACTAGCTTGTCTATGCTACCACATTTTTCATACATATCTACCAAGAAATTTTGTCAAATAATTCACATGCCTTATACATGCTTCCATTTTGTGCCTATCCTGCAATCATGGCAGTAGCATAGACAAGCTAGTGAGCTCACTAGCATTGATAAGGTAGTGAGCTATTTGAAAAGGTGCCTCATAGAAGTAGGGTCTCACAATGATGGAAATGGGGTCTCATGGTGATGTAGATCGTTGTGAGACCCAATTTATATGAGGCTTTTTTCAAACAACCCACTACCTTGTCAATGCTACCGCATTGAAAATCTAGTGAGCTCACTAGCTTGTCAAAGCTCACATGAATTTTTTGATGGAATGCCTTAAATAAATGTGGTCTCATGGAATGACATGATTTCAAGATAGGCACAAAATGGAAGCATGGGTAAGGCATGTGAATTATTTGACAAAATTTTTTGGTAGACATATATGCAAAATGTGCTAGCATAGACAAGCTAGTGAGCTCACTAGTTTGTCAATGTGGTAGCATTAACAAGCTAATGGGTTGTTTGAAAAAATGCCTCATAGACATGGGGTCTCATGGTGATGTACGCTCACTATATTTTCAATGCTACCACATTGACAAGGTAGTGGGTTGTTTGAAAAAATGCCTCATAGAAATGGGGTCTCACAGTGATGTACAATGTGCATCACCATGAGACCCCATTTCTATACCGCATTGACAATCTAGTGAGCTCACTATCTTGTCAGAGATCACATGAATTTTTTGATGGAATTCCTTAAAGAAATGTGGTCTCATTGAATGCCATGATTGCAATATAGGCACAAAATGGAAGCATGGACAAGGAAAGTGATTTTTTGACAAAATGTCTTGGTAGAGATGTATGCAAAATGTGGTAGCATAGACAAGCTAGTGAGCTCACTACCTTGTCAATGTGGTAGCATTGCCAAGGTAGTGGGATGTTTGAAAAAAATGCCTCATAGAAATGGGATCTCACGGTGATCTCACTACCTTGTAATGGGGACCTTGGAATGGGGTATGCCATCTATCAAAACATGAAATGTGGTCTCATGAAATTCCTTGATCACAAGATAAGCACAAAAAGGATTTTTTAAAAGATTACAAACTTTCAAGAAGATACAATTGGCTTGAGTATAAATCCAAATTTTGTTGAACATCTAGAATACTGAGAGGGGGGGTGAATTAGTATTCCATAAAACCATAATAAAATCCATCTAACCATTATCTCAATTCTAATTGAATCAACAAATGAGAACATAGAAACAAATCAATGCAACCATACACATGAACACCAAGACTTTTATGTGGAAAACCCAAAAAGGGAAAAACCATGGTGAGCATTAACTCATAATATATTATATCCAGATACAAAATATTACAGGGCTCACTGCCTAAGTGCAAAAGATGGCTAACCGCCAAGATGCAAAGATTGTGGCTCATTTCTAAAAGATTGAACTGATAAGATATTCTTTCAATGTGCAGGGTTCAATTCCAATGAAGCTTAGAATATGAAGTATTGCCTCATAGAGCAATAGCTCAACTAATCTACACTAATCCTAAATTGATAAAGCATTTAGGCTCATATCTTGTTTCACCTTTCTTCCACACTTACACACCCATTTCTCACTCCACACACTCTTCTCCTCTTGAAAACATCTTATATATATACAAGTATATCTTATTCATCAATTAGGTCAGCCTAATTAGATGAATGAAAATAATCAAAAATATCTTTTTTGACACCATATATGATTTAAATTTTTTATCCATGTAGTGCATTATACCAAGTTGGCTAACATCCATAAAGCATAACTAGTCTCCATAATGTATTGCATACGCTAACTCGGCCAAGACTAGAACATAATCCACAAACTCTCAAACCAAAAAATAATCCTTAAAGAAAATGCCTTCCAGATCTGAAAACACATTAATTTCCCATCATACTACCATCATAGAGACTACCAACAAAACCACAACATAAGAATATTCACCTTAATAAAATGTGGAGTCTCCCACACAGATATACCAAGCAAAGAACAACAATAAAATACAGAGTTGACCTCTACCAGAGATAGCTTTCTGCTTACAACCAAAAACATCTCAAGATCTAGGATATAGTTGTCTAAATGATTTATGATAACATGGTTAAGATATTGAAGTCATATAAGTTCTTGCTGTGAATTCTAGACTCAAATACCAACACATTGATCCATCACAAAAGAGTATTACCAGCAGAGAACAAATTTTGATAAACTAAGTAGACTTCCCATATAGTTGTCACCATGTTGACATCAATGACAACACAAAAAAAACCAACACAAACCATCCATACTTCATGCTCATGTTGCAAGGCTTCATAATCCCAACAATCTCCCCCTTTGGCATTGATGGCAACATGTATGTCAAAAACATTTTTCGATATACTGCAAGTGAATACTCCTCCTATGAAAATTGTTCTTCTAAAAAATGTCTTACCTCTTTCCACCTCTCTATCTCTATCTCTCCCCCTTTGACATCAATGGCAAAGGATGGGGTCTTGTATTATGTATATATTCATCAAAATGTAACCAAAAAGATATGAACACAAAAATTGAATTAACTTGAAGAGGAAGAACCTTTGAGACTCTCTAGGATGACCTTCCATGATGCTTTTCCTTCTTCCCATGAAGATTTTGCACTTATAAGAGTCTTGTGTAAGAGCTCAAGATTAGTTAATGACTCTATACCATCTTCTAAATTATTGGGACTAATATTGATTTATGATAATTCACCAATACCGCCAAGAGCTCTAGAAACAGGAATGTGTCTGAGTTTAATCATGTCTCTGAGTGTCACAAAATTCTTAATGACTTATGTTCTTTGATCATGTAGAGAAAATAATTTATCTTGAAGATGCAAAATTCAAGACCACCTTTGATTATCTCTATCTTCTACCAATCTGTATGTATCTACATGAGTTCTCATCTAGGTCTCACTTATCCTTATCTCATTTCTTATGTTCAATGTATTGCTAGACCAATCTAGGAAAAAAGAAAGTAGTTCATGTGCCTCTTCTTCACAAAATTGTACACTTTCCAATTCCTTCATTACTCAACTGATTTCATTTACACATTTTTCCTTGATATCTTCCAAATTTCCTTCATCAAACCTAATTCCATAATGCACTTCAAGACTAGAGATGTAGACCTTCAAAGAATCAATCATGTTCCTAAGATTCTCCACAATAGAAATAGATGAATCAAAATTAGCATCGATAATAACCTACAATTCTTCCAAATCTCTTTGAATTTTTATTCTTTCATGATCATGTTGAGCTCTCTCAAACTCGCTTCCTTCTACAACATCTTGTTTAACAATACTCTTCCTTTTTTTTCCTGTTTTGGATGCACTACCAGAGGTACCTTCTACATTAAGATTTTTAGGGCTTCCAAAAGAATAATAATCAATTTCAGCCTCTGACACTTCATAATCTAGCTTAGATATCCATACCAACCTTGATTCAACTACTTCCACGTGACATATATCTATAGACACAATAAAATTGATGCTTCAAAAGTTCCTTTTAACAACACTTACTGGAATCCTAGACGTTCTACTCAGCCTCATCTAAAATGTTCCAAAGAATATAGCAAGGGAAGTCTCTTGTGCATCTAAATTACCAATATTTATCATGAAGTTCTTGATTTTATGGGCAATAGGCTCTGTATTTAACCATTCTATCCTTCCTATTACAGGTAATTCTCTCAAAAATTAAATGAGTAAATAGATAACCAAATTTCTATACTAGAATGTATTCTTCTTACTCTTCATGATTTCCTTTAAATTCTTCAAAAGATGTGTACAAATTAATTCACACTGGTAACCTCAATTATCTCTTGCTTATCCATAGCCTTCCATTTGGGAACTGATCCAGAGGAACACAAACCAATTACATCTTTGATTGCTTCTTTGGTAATCAAATATGCTCCATCAATCCACAAAGATTCATCATGAATTTTGCTCAACACTATTCGAATATACTTCCTCTCAAATTCAAACACGGGGTCTTTCCTCTAAACATCCAACTTCTTCTCAACTAACACTTTGTGGGAATAGTTTCCTAGTTTTTAATGGAGAGCTCCTCAAGTGGTGGCAATCGCAGTGGTGGATTTTCAAATTTTAAAAAGGTGAGATTTCTTGATGATCCTGCAGGTGTTAATGGAAGACAATTTGTTAATGGGAGGGTGATATTAGGCGAGTTTGTTGTGGTAGGTAAGAATTGTGGGTCCCCTATAGTTGATAATGTTTGTTCTGATGGGAAAGGGGCATCGGTGGGTAATCCTGCAAAAGTGGTTTACAATTTGAGTGAGGAAGGAAAAGTGGCAAAAAATGACCCCATACCAAAAATTTTGGTTTTTGGGGTTCAAATGAACCCTTTGGTTCGATCAAACCAAAAAAGGGTATGAATGAACCCTAGTTCGTGCAAACTAGTTAAATGCAAGGTGGACCCCATCCCACCAAAAAAAAATGAAAACCCCTTTTTGAAAGGGGATTCAAATGAATTAGGATTTGAATGAACCCTGGTTCGCTCAAACAGCGAACCCCCCTGGTTCTAGCGAGCTCCCCTTTTCCCACCTCCCTACAATCGAGCACAAAAAAAACCAAAAAAATTTCCCTTCGAAGCTCGGGTTGAGGATTAAAAAATGGAGGATACTTCACGAAACCAACTGGAATCAAGAAGTCCTCAGAACAAGCTACCCAACGAATATAATTTTAATATGTTTTGATTTTATGTATTTGTTTTTTTAGTTTTATTAAACATAGGTTTTTCATCGAAAATAAGGTCTATATTATGCACATGTGAAAAAATAGCAGATTATAAAAAAAAATTGAAAAATATGAGTGCACCAAATGTTGAAGTCCTTGATCCAACCAAAAAAAAAAGAATTTCAATATATACAAAAAAAGTTACGCATTATACAGTCACGCTATGTCTGAATTGTAATTGGTTTGACTTCGAAACTTGATTAAAGAAAAAATATTCAATAAAAAGCTATCTAACCAAGTGGAAGCAGTAAATATTGGAGTTACAAATCAAAATTTGAAAGAATTAGAATTTTATCCTTCATGGAAAAAAATTTATGCGTTATACGGTGTACATCACTTTTGAAAAATGTTATTTTTTGAAAAAAACCAATTTTCATGGGAGATAGAAAACGAAGTGCAATCTAATTCCAAAAAAATTGAAAAAAATATTTTTAGAATCTACAGACAAAATGTGACGAGACTCTAGTTTGCATCATCTTCAAATTCCCCACGGTTTAGTCGCTATAGGTGCCTGAATGTTAAGATTTAGTTAAAAGAAATTATTTCAATGTCCAGTTAAGCCAAGAATTGTAAACCACTATTGTGGGATCACCCCGGTGGTTGTGTGTGCACTCCCTGGTGTCCTTTGAAAAATAGATTCCTAGGATTGAAATGTTGGGGCCAGACCTATCTTCTAGTGGTAGTCATGGGACTTCTGATGTGGCTATCCTTGGGGTTGATATGACCAAGTTTGACTTCCTGTCGAGCTCTGCTCTTAAGTGGAAGAATCTATTTGGAGCAAAGCCTAAAGGTAAGATTACTTCTCCTCCGGTGTTGTTTACTGCTAATACGAAAACTAGAGAGTACTCTATTTCTGTTCCAGACTGTATTGTTGACAAAAGTATGTCCAATATGGATATGGCTCTTTTGGGTAAATTTGTCGATCCCCGAACTCATATTGAGTTGGTGCGCAAGTTTGCTTTAAATTGATGGAAACCTAAGGGAAAAATTGATGTTGTGGCTATGGCCAAAGGTTTCTTTTATTTCACCTTTAACTTAAGATGATTTGGTTTTGGTGTTGACGGGTGGCCCATGGTTTATTGGAAAGTCATCTTTGATGCTTAAAAAGTGAGAACTAGGCTTCAACCTGAACTTGTGTTCTTTCTTGGCTACTCTAGTTTGGGTTCGTCTTCCAGGCATCCCGATGGAATTATGGGATGAGGAAGTGTTCAAAGGGATAGAAAGCACCTTCAGTTGTCTGATATCAATTGAACAGATGATGACCTCTAGGAAGAGGTTTGTTTATGCCAGATTTTGTGTAAATGTGGAGCAATCAGCTGATCTGTCATTTGTCATAAAAATTAACTCTAAATTTGGGGTTTGGGAGCAAGCAGTTGAATTCGAATCGAACCCCTTTTCTTGCTTCCATTGTAAAAAAATGGGCCATTGGGCCAAAAATTGTTCTCTCAAGGTGCCTAACCAGATGACTAAGCAATGGAGAGAGAAGGAGAAAGACCCAGAATAGGTTGTTGAGCCTGTGGAGAAAGGGGATTTTGCTTTATGCAAGAATGTGGAGGTTGAACCTATTGAAAAGGACCCTATATTGGAGGATAAGGATGATATCCTGGAAGCCTAGGAGATTTTGGGGAAAGAGAACAAGGCTTTGAGTAAGAGTGAAGAGGTTAAGTCTCCCCCTACTAGTGATTCGGTGGTATCCATGGAAGCAGTTAGGTTGGAGGTTGCTCAGCTTGATAATGTCTTTGTATTTGATGAGGTTAGATCTCCACCCTCAGGGGTGGTGCATGAAGACGGTTTGAAGGCTGAGGGATTGGAGGTAATGCCTAAATCTAAGGATTTTGGGGAATAGGAGGATCTGGATAATCCTCCATACATTCAAGTTCATGGGAACAACAAGAAAAAATATTCTCCATCTCCGAAAGTAGTGACAAGGAATTGACAAACGTAAGATTGTCGATCTAAGTCATGCAGAAGAGGAAGGCCTCCTACTAACGTTACTAAGGAAAAGGAGAGTTAAATGGACATTGTTGATGGGATGCAAAGAACCCTATTGGATATGTGCTCAAAGAGAACATTCAATAAGTTATTATGAAGATCATCTCCTGGAATATGAGGGGATTAAATCACCCTCACAAGCATGATCTTCTTGCTAATTTGGTAAGAGATCATCGCCTTGATATTGTGTTAATTCAAGAAACTAAAATGGGATTGGATAAATTGTCTAGGTTGAAGAATAAGCTCTTTAAGGATTGTGGTATGCATTGTTCTGATGCGGTTGGGGCATCAAGAGGGATTGTTACCTTTTGGAATCTTAGAGTGATATAGGGAGCTGAGTTTTTTAAAGATTGCAATCATCTGGATACTTCCTTTACTCACTTGCATGATAGATTATCTTGGACTTTGTCTAATATTTATGCTCAAAATTGTAAGAGTGCTAGAAAAATAATTTGGGAGAATTTGTCCTCTTTCAAAGTTGTGAACCATATTGAGAATTGGCTGGTTATGGGAGACTTTAACACTCCTTTGCATGATGCTGAAAAGTTGGGTGGTTCTAATATGGTGGATGAGAGTAGATATGATCTTATGAGTGTCATTAATGACTCTGCGCTCCTTGATTTGGACCTAAAAGGTGCATCTTTTACTTGGTCAAACAGGAGAGTGGGAAATGCCCTGATCTAGGTTAAGCTTGATCGTGCTCTCATCTCCCCTAAGTGGTTGGTTCATTATTCTTGCTTGCTTTTTTCTCTAACTAGACTAGGATATGATCACTTCCCTTTGGCTCTGTCTGTGGATTTTTTGGGGGGCAAGAAAAAAAATATTTGAAAAAAATTGGACGTGTCACCTTGACCTAGGGAATTTGGTTAATGAGTGGTGGAACATCCATGTGGATGGATCAGCTATATTTAGAGTTGCTAAAAGGCTTGCAAATGTTAAGGATAATGTTAGAAAGTAGAATCACACCTCCTTTGGTCATATTTTTATGGAAAAAGAGGGTGTGACTAAGGAGCTTCAGGATGTGCAACACTCGATCCAAGTATCTGGGTATGATCAGGCTTTGATGTAGAAGGAAAATATCTTGCTTTCCAGATTGCACAACATTGTGGCGAAGGAGGAATTCTAGAAACAACGGCTGAGAATAATGTGGTTTAAAAGTGGGGATAGGATTACCAAGTTTTTTCACCTTTCTACTCTAAAACATAGGGATAATAAATGAATTAACTTGATCAACTTCAATAATAAAGTGTTGGAAAAGGATGTTGATTTGCTACTTTTTGCTTCCTCTTACTTCTCTCAGCTGATATCGATGGAGGGGGAGCTTGATATGGCTTATCAAGAGGATATCTTAAGGGATATCCTTCATATTGTGGATGATAATATGAATAGCCAGTTGGTTTGCATTCCCTCGGTGGATGAAGTTCAAAGTGTTTTTTTATTTATTTTGAAGGTAATAAGGCATCGAGCTCGAATGGTTTTTTGATGTTCTCCTTTCAAGCCTTTTGGGAAGTTACTGCTAGAGATGTTGCAGCTACTAAGGAGTTTTTTAGGTTTGGATCCCTTCTCAAGGAATTGAACTCCTCTTTTATTGTCTTGGTCCCTAAGAAGCCTAGTGCTTCTTCTTTTGATGAGTTTTGTCCTATCAACTTATGTAATTCAGTTTATAAGATTTTTTCCAAGGTTCTGGCGGTTCGATTGCAAAGAATTTTTCCTCTTATCATCTCACCTCAGCAAAATTGGTTTGTGACCGGGAGGAAAATCCTGGATTCTATTCTTTCTATTCATGAGAATATCCACTCTCTATCTATTAATAAGAAAGCTGGTTTTATTCTGAAACTTGACTTACTTAAAGCTTATGATAGAGTTGACTGGGGGTTTCTGCCAATATTTTAACTACTTTTGGTGTTGAGGAGAAAGGGGTGGCCCTTGTGCTTCAACTTATGTCTACTCTAAGATTATCTATCTCATTAATGGGTCCCCATCTCCTCTTTTTGACTGTTCAAGAGGTTTGTAGCAAGAGGATCCTATTTCTCTATTTTTGTTTATTATAATGGTGGAATCCTTGGGTCATCTCATTCAGAGATCTATCAATTTTTGGGTTATGTTTAGACTTGCCTCTTCTTCTAGTAACCTTACTTGCTCACATCAGCAATTTGTGGATGATTCTCTTATGCTTGGGTAGTCATCCATTAAGGAGGCTAAGGATTTCAAATCGATCTTATAGAGGTATGAAGTTGCTTCGAGGTAGAATGTTAGCTTTCCTAAGAGTGTTCTTTTCTTTTTTAACACTCTAATCCATAAAAAAACTAAAATTGCTACAATTTTGTAGTGTCAAATTGGGGAACTTCATGCTTCTTACTTAGGCCTTTCCCTGTGCTCCAAAGTTCCTGATTCTTTTTGGAGGGGTATGATTGATAAATTCAACTCTAAATTGGCTAGTTGGAAGGATGCTTTGTTGAGCCAGGCTAGGAAATTTCAGCTGATTAAATCTACATTTCAGAATCTTCTTTGTTATGCTTTTAGTCTTATTCATATGCTAGGAAGTTTGTGGATACTTTGGAAAAAAAATTTAAAAAAATTCTTTGGTTCGAGGTGGAGGACAAGAGAAGGATTCACTTGGTTGCTTGGGATGATGTTTATAGACCTAAGAAGGCTGGTGGGCTGGGGATCTATAAAATCAAAGCTTATAATATTGCCCTTCTTGGTAAGCAAATGTGGAACCTTTTGTTGGCCAAGAGTGAATGGGAAAAAATTGCTTAGAGAAAATACTTACATGAGGTTGATGGTATAAGGGGGTTCTTTTCTCAAGATTTTAATCCACCATCTAGTTCTACTCTTTGGAATTGCATTGTTAAGGCTCATAGGCTTGTGGCCAAGGGTCTCTTTTGGAAACTGGGAAATGGTAGAGATATCTTATTCTGGATCATAATTGGTTTGGAAATAGGCCCCTCAAAGATGAGCCATGGGCTCAACCTTTCATGGATCTTTGTGTGTGACAGTTTGGCAAATAGTTTGTTGACTATATTGAGGGAGGTTGTTGGAAGAAGCTACATGAGGTCAACCCTGTTTTGGAGATTGTGTATAAGGCTATATCTCTGGTACATATTCCCTCTTCCCTTCTCCTGATAAGTTTTTTTGGAAGCCTTCCTCTAATGGCATCTACTATGTGGCTTCAAATTTTTATTCTAATGTCTTCTTTGTTGGCCTAGCTCTATTTTGGGCTTCTATGTGGTCCTCTAAATTGATTCCTAAGGTTAATATTTTCTTTTGGCTCTTCTGCCAGAATAAATATTAACTACTGAAAAATTGGTCAAAAGAGGTTTTGTGATGCCTAACAGGTGTTTTCAATGTGAAGAGGAGGCTGAAAATGCTTGTCATTTGCTAATTGGTTGTAGTTTTGTTAGAATGGTTTGGGCCCATGTGCTATCTCTATGGAACTTAAGTTGGGTGTTCCCTAGTTCTATTAATGAGTTGTGGTCTCAATGGATTGGCCCTTCATCATATTCTTCTCTTCAATTATTATGGTCTCTCTCTCTTCCTCATATTGCTTGGGGAGTCTAGCTTGAGCGAAATAACAGAATCTTCAGGAATTTGTCCCTCCCTGCTAACTCTATGGATTAAAAAATTTGTGTTGCCATTAAAGAAAACTTTCAAGCTGGGATACCTTTTCACAATGGTCCAAAAATAAATCTTATCCCCTATGATGTCTCTATTTCTCAAAAGTGGAAGTTTTCTTGTGATATTTCCCTCTCGGTTACTAAAGGAAAAACTTCTAGAGAAGATGTTGTTTGGAAAGCTCCTCTAGAAGGTTGGGTGAAGATTAACTTTGATGAGGCTACTAAAGGAAATCTGGGACCTGTTGGTTGTGAGGGAGTGATTAGAAACTCAAATGGTAGGCTTGTTTCTACTGTGGCGCTCCCTTTGGAAACCCAAAAAAATCATTATGCGGAAGTGGCTACAGCCTATCATGGTCTCAAATTGGCTCAAACCAAAGGATGTAGAAAAGTTTGGTTGGAGGGGGATTTTCTTAATATCATAAATAATTTGAAAAATTTCACTCCTCCCTCTTGGACTATTGATTCCTTGATAAGGGATTTCGATAGATATTTTGAAATATTTTGATTAGTTTTATATTTCACACATCTTAAGAGAAGGTAATAGGCTAATGGATATTTTCGCTAACATCGGTGTTAAAGATTGTAGGGAGTGGGGTCTAAATGACCCTCTTCCTATAGAGGCTATTGCTACTATGAATCATGAGTGCTGATTTCAATTGGGTTATCATCTCATTATGGTTGGTGGTGTGCATGCCCTTCATCACATGGTTGATTGTTATGAGAAAGTATGGTGTGCAAGATTTGAATCAAGCGATTTGTACGAGAGCAGGGTGTCATAGGAAACAGAAAATTTTGGTCTTTATTATCCCTTCTCCCAACTCTGGCCTCACACGAATTTTGGGTAGTTTTGGAATTATTTTCAGAGCCTTCTTTATTTTGTGCTTGATGTTTGTAAGCTAGTTTCTATCGCTAATTGTGGCAAGAGGGGTGGTGATAGAAATCGTGTCAAACCGAAATCTTGTGATGGTTAGAAGGAAAGGAAGAAGGTCTGGTAGGTGCTTGTGAAGGGAGGATTAACACCCTATTTGGAGAAACTTCATGGCAATGATCCCTAGGTAACAGACCTTTTTGTTAAAGGATGGAATGATAGAGTGTTTAAGCTTTATGGGATTGAGTTTGAGGTTAATGAAGAATTCATTGCTAGTATTAGTGGCCTAGCTATGGACGACATGAAAGTATTTAGGGACAAAAAGGATGTGCAGACTATAATGATTTTTTTTTTCAAAGATGATGAAAAGAAATATTTAAAGACTGCTAGGAGTGGTGGATATCAACGAAGTTCACTTAAGGCTTTATGGGGGGATGTAGCAGAGGAATTAATGCACTACATTACCCTAGAAGGTCATTTTTCGGTAGTGAATGCATATCATTTCATTCTGCTTAACCACTTCTGAAAAAAGAAGAGGGTTTCTTTCCCATTTTATCTTCTTATGTCTCTTGACTTGGGTAGCAAGGATCACAAGAAGAACAAAAAAAATATTGTATTGCATGTTGGGTTAATTCTCCTTATCTCTGATTATGTGAAGAATTTTGAGGTTCCCAAACCTATGGTTACCCTGAAGGGTGAACAACCCAAACCTATTGAAGGGTATGATACAACCTATGAAGATGAACCAATTAGCAAAAAGGTTAAGAAAAGGAAATTGATTTTGGAAAAAAAGGATGAGTCGAAGGAGGATGTGGAATTCGTTCCTAATTATCTCACTTCTCTAGAAGGGGGTCCACTTTTTCCTCCCATGGGAAAGAAGAAAAAAGGAGAACCTTTTGCTACAGGAGGTTATTTAACTTGTAGTGAAGAAGTTGTTGTTGTGCCGATTAGGGGTCCGAAGGTGAAGAATGACCTCTATGGGGAGGATTCCTCACTACCCCCGGCTACCAAGAAGAAATATTTGGGGGAAGTAAGTGGGAAGAAAATGGTTTTGCGATCTGTGAGCCAAATTTTGGAGCAGGGCCATCCTCTCACAATTGTGGGTGGCCTCTTTGTTGACGATTCCTCGAGTGTCAAGTCAGTTATGCAGGTGAAAGATAAGTATGGGGATGTTGCTATTGCCTTGGAGACCCAAGGTGTGGACATGGAGAGGATTATGAAGAGAAAGGCAGTGCCAGATGAAATTGTGAGCTCCATCCGCAAGCTTAAGTCTCTGGTTGTTGTGGAAAAAGGTAAGGACTCCCCTATTGATAAGGATGGGATTAGCTCCTCTGAGGAGTAGGATTCCCTAGGAAAAGGGATTTTAATATTGATACAGATGATTTGTCTGATGTGCTTGGTACTACGCGTGAGGGGTCCATTGTTCTATTTAGGCTTTTTAAATGGTTTTCCCATGAACTCAATAAAAAAAAATTCAGATTCAGGGGAATGGTTAACAAGGTTGAGGGGTCCTCTATTTAGAATCAGATAGATGAGTTGTTTGACTCCTTAAATACTGTGGCGAACACTATTGCAGAGGAAACCCTCAAAATGAAGCAGAATATGGAAGGAAGAATCCTCATTCATGATGGTCAAAAGGGGAAAATTTTGGATTCTATGATGAGAGGAGGGGAGGGTCATTAAATTGCTAAAAAATATGAGTCTGCTTTTGTTACTTCTCTTGTGGTCAGTGTTAAGAAGTGAAAAGATAGTGACCATGATGTTGAGGTTGTTGCTGGTAAGAAAATGGGGGAGGATGTTGTTGTTGGGAAGGGTGGTGAGAAAGGTATTATTTTGATTTTAGAGGTAAATACAGATGGTCCTAGAGCTAGGACTAGGAACAAAACTAAAGCTTAGGGTGGGGCATCTAGGAAGGATATTTCTAATGTTTTTGATGATGCACAAAAAGCTATAGACTGTGACATGGAGGCAACAAACATTCTAAAAAGCATGTAGTGTTGTTGGTTGGTCATCCTTTTTGGCTGTTTTTTTGTTGATGGGTCACTGTTGTTGGGCTATTTTTTGGCTTAATGTTGTTATCTTTTATTTCAGCTGCTTTCTAATGTAAAGGGTTTTGGGCCCCTCCAAAATTCATTTTTTACCTCTAATCAAAAATACTATGTTGGAATCATGGTTCTCTTCCAATTCATTCTTCCATTCAATGCTCAACTAGACTGATGACATTTCTTCTATCTTACTATAAAAAAATGCATAGATATCGTTTGTAGGCAACACTCTTAGAGAAAAGTGAGAGAATGCACTAACAGACTCTTCTGATACATTATTCAAATATCTTCTTAAATTAACTTGCACTCTATCTACACTATTCAAAACCTTTGAATTATCCATAACAATAAAAATGAAATATTGTGCAAGTGGGAACACCTCTGTAAATGCCAACAAGAAATGTATAGATATCCTACTTTTGGAGCTCACTTCAAATCCACTTGATCTCTTCTTCAAACCCTAAAACTTTGAATTTCTTTCTAAACTTCCTTTGCATGCTTCTTTGAAAATACATATGCCTCTTGAATTATTTGAATTTATTTCTTTCATTCCAAATAATTTTGCAATAAATGCTTGAACTTGCAGGTAGATTACCTCAAAAATTGTGTATTCTTCATTCTTTAAAATTTTGCAGACTTCATTCTTCACACATGCAACTGAGAAAATTCCTTAATTTTGTTACCACATTAAATGTACTTCTATCATGATGTGATACAAGTATCGATGATGGGGTTTTTTTAATTTTTTGATAATTGCTCCTCCTTAGCCACTACTTCACTCAAAAATTGATGAGAGTATCTGCATTGGAGGTCGGCACAAATAAGACTGATGATTTTGATTCAACATGCTTGAATTTTACTTTCCTTTTCCAAATCCTTTTCATTTCTTTTCTTTCTTCTTCCAGATCAATGATTTGATCATGTTTCTTCACCGAATAATTATTATTTCTTCTTTTTATAGTTATTAACAGGATGTTCCAGATTGTTGCACTTACAACAAATAGCATTTTTCTTTCCATTATTTCTTTTATTCAACTTATTTTCACACATAATAGCTTTATGTCCAACCTTCTTGCACTTAAGACAATTGTTGGAGAGTGATAAAGAATCATTAATTTTACTTTTGAAATCCTTTTCCTTATGACAAAATTTCTTGCAGGAATAAAAAAAAACCATCGGAAGATAAATACATTTTAACATTAGGTTGTTTGATAGGATTTTTTCTAGAGTTTCTTCTTAGATCCTTGTTTCTTCCATATTTGCACTAAGTCTTCTTACCAGTAGATTACTTTGCTTTAGAACTTTGACCTTCTTCAAATCCTAAATCACTTTTATCCATTTCCAGTCTCTGAGAAGTAATCAACTCATCAAGCATTGTCGAGCTTACCCTAAATTTGTCTTCAAAACTTCTTGCCTTTTCCAGATTAGATCTCAAGATTTTTTATTCTTCCTCAAGCTTTATGCATTCATCCATCTTCCTTTGAATTTCAATTTCCTGACATTCCTTATTTATTTTCTTTTCATCCAATTGTTATAGTAGGCTAGAGACAATTTTATCTACCTTAACCAATAGATCACACACTTCAACACTTTTACTTTGTAGTTTTTCAATATACTCAATTTCTTAATATCTAGTGGAGACCACTTTCGGAGGAAAAAAATTCTTATAGTCAAATTTTGGGACCTTCCTCAAATTGTTAGGCTTCTTCCGAGGAAGCAAGCTCTTATACCAATTGTTGAACATCCAAAATACTAAGAGGGGGGATGAATCAGTATTCCATAAAACCATAATAAAATCCATCTAACCATTATCACAATTCTGACTAAATCAACAAAGGAGAACATAGAAACAAATCAATGCAATCATACACATGAACACTAGGATTTTTATGTGGAAAACCCAAAAAGCGAAAAAAAACCATGGTGAGGGTTAACTAACAATATATTATATTTGGATACAAAATATTACAGGGCTCATGATCAGGACTCACTGTCCTTAAAAGGCTCACTAATTGAGTATAAAATATGGATAACTGCCAAGATACAAAGATTGTTTCTCACTTGCAAAAGATGGAACTAATAGGATATACCTTCAATATAAAAGGTTCAGTTCCAATGAAGCTTAGAGTATGAATTACTGCCTCACACAATAGTCTCTCAACTAATCTTCACTGATCCTCAATTTATAAAGCATTTAGGCTCGGATCTTCTTTCACCTTTCTTCCACACTCGCAAACCCACTTCTCACTCCACAAACTCTTCTCCTCTTTAAAAATCTTATATATATACAAGTATATCTTATTCATCAATTAGGTGATCCTAATTAGATGAAAAAATAATCAAAACTCTCTTTGTGGGCACCATATATGATTTAAACATTTTATCCATGTAGTCCATTATACCAAATCGACTAACATCCATAAAACATAACTAGTCTCCATAATGTATTGCATACACTAAGTCAGCTAAGACTAGAACATAATCCACAAAATCTCAAACCAAAAAATAATCCTCAAAGAAAAAACCTTCTGGATTTGAGAACGCATTAATTTCCCATCATACTACCATCATAGAGAGTACCAAAAAAACTGGAGCATAAGAATATTCACCTTAAGAAAATGCAGAGTCTCCCACACAAATGTACCAAGAAAAGAACAATAGTAAAATATAGAGTTGAACTCTATCAGAAATAACTTTCTACTCACAACCAAAAATGTCTCAAGATCTAGGATATAGCATTCTTAATGATTCATGATAACATGGCTAAGAGATTAGAGTCATATATGTTCTTGCAGTGAATTCCAGACTCAAATACCAACACACTGGTCCATCACAAAAGAGTATTACTAGCAAAGAATAGCTTTCAGTAAACTAAGTAGACTTCCCATATAGTTGTCATCATGTTGACATCAATTACAACATTGAAACAACCAACACAAACCATCCATACTTCATGCTCATTTTGCAAGGCTCCATAATCCCAACAAATTCCACAACTTTTGTCTTGACATCCTACCTTTGGAACAAGGTATCCATGCATCAATTAAATCATTGAAAGAAAGGGGGATTGTTTGACAAAAATTTTAGGTAGACATGTGTGGAAATTTTGGTAGCATAGAAAAGGAAATCATCTATTTGAAAATATACCTCAAAGAAATGTGGTCTCAATGAGACTACATTTCCTTGAGGCATTTTTTCAAATGGTTGATTGCCTTGTCTATTTTGTTTGATAAAATGCTTTGGTAGACATGCATGGAAAATTTGGTAGCATGTAAAAGGAAATCAGTTATTTGAAAAAATTCCTCAAAGAAATTTGGTCTCATGGTGATTTCCAAAATGGATTTATTTAAAATACTTTAGAAAATTTCAAGAAAATGCAATTTCTAGGTGTAAAACCAAATTCCACTGCATTTTCCAACATCCCCCATGCCTATACCAAAATGGAAGCTTTGGAAAGGGGTATGCACAACCATAGAAAAGGATTGAGAAATGATGTATTATATTACATACTTATAACTACTCTTATATATATGTGTATACAAAATGTGGAAGCATACACTAGGTAGGTCAATTCGTTTAACAAAATTCCTCAAAGAGGCATGATTTAAAATTTAATTGGCAAGTGCAAAGAATTGTGTAGTTTAAAAAGTGCTAAGAGGGGCTAAGGTTATAATTATAAACAATCAATCGTGAACATGGAATATGCATAATAACAAAATCATAGCATTGTATTAAGCATGTATGATAAGGGGTGATAAAGAAATATAATAGAATTAAGGAAAATGTAAAGAAAATGTGTAAATACTTCACATGCCTAATAAATGGAGATTCAAATCCAAAGGAGTTCTACCCAATTATATAGTCTTTATTTCTTCTTGCATCAAAGTCCTCAAAAATTTGAGTTTTTCACAAGCTTGTTTCCTTTTCAACATTCAATTGTATATCGCTCTTGAATATAATTACTAACAATAATACAAATAACCAATGTATAATATTAAAATCCTACAATTTAAGCACAATTAACATTGCAACATTACAAAACTTGAGACTTGAATTGATATATATCAAATTCGATGTGAAAACTCTATTTTTTCCTCCTTCCTAAGTTGTAAAACTATAAAAAGGTGGTGGAAATTTCATGCAAAGTTGGTAGAATGTGAAAACTTTGCATGTGCACTTCCCAACAGCATCAAAAAGCTTTTTTTTTTGGAACACATGCATAACCAAGAGAATAATAGAGCATGTGGTCCTAGATCACAGGTGTGCTAACTTTTTTACCATTTTTAGAGAAATCCAAAATGCACAAGTATTATAACGTGCTCTCATTATAACATGAGCACATTTGTTCTTGCTATACAAAATGACTATATCTCAACTTCTTCAAAACACACTCACATTATGAAAATGTTGATTTTCTAAAGGTTTCCTCTCTCTCCTTAGCCATCCATCCCTCCTTAGCCATCTATGTCTCTCACTTAACCATAAACCCTCAACCCTAGACACTATTCCTTAAACCCTAATCCCTCAACCTTATACCCTTAAACCCTAAACCCCAATATCTATCTCTCTAGTTTGTCCCTCCCACCCCCTCTCCCTCTCTCACTCCCTCTATCTCTCTCTCTCTCTCTCTCTCATCCCTCTATCTCCCACTCCCTCTCTCTCCCTCTCTCTTAACTATCTCTCTCTCACCCCCTCTCTTTGTCTATTCTTTCCCTCAAGCACCCTACCTACCTCTCTCTCTCTCTCTCTCTCTCTCTCTCTCTCTCTCTCTCTCTCTCTCTCTCTCTCCCACTCCCTCTATCTCTCACTCCATCTCTCTTCCTCTCTCTCAACTATCCCTCCCATCCTACCTAGATAAGTTCCTCTCACTCCAACCCTCTCTCTCTCAACCATAATCCCTCAACCCTATACATTGGATCCTCAAATCTCATCTATCTTTCTCCTTCCCTCCTCTTCTCTCCTCTCTATCTCACTTTTCCCTCCATCTCTCCCTCCCTCCCTCGCTCTCTACCTTCATCCCTCAACCCAATACCCTCAACCCTTAAATCCTCAACCCTTAAGCCCTTAAACCCTCTATCCTCAACCCTATAGTTACTCAACTCTATACCCTTAATTATCAACCCTATACCCTATAAATCAGATCCTCAACCCTCATCTCTCTCTCATTCCATCCTTGTCTCTCCTCCCTATCTCACTTTTCCCTCCATCTCTCCCTCCCTCTCTACCCTAATCCCTCAACCCTATAACCTCAACTCTTAAACCCTTAAACCCTCAACTCTGAACCCTCAACCATCTAACCTCTACCATCAATCCACTACTATAAATCCTCAACCCTAATCCCTCAACCCTTAAACCCTTAAACCATCTACCCTCAACCCTCAGTCATCAACCCTTAATCCATCAACCCTAATCCCTCAACCCTCAACCCTTAAGCCCTAAACCCTCAACCCATATACCCTCTACCCTATACATCAGACCCTCTAACCTAATACCTCAACCCTATACCCTCAACCATCTACACTCAACCCAATACGCTACACCCTCAACCCTATACCCTCAATTCTCAACCCTCATCTATCTTTCTCCTTCCCTCCTCTTCCCTCCTCTCTAACTCACTTCTCCCTCCATCCCCCCTCTTTACCCTAATCCCTTAATTGTATACCCTCAACCTATAAAACCTTAAACCCTCAATCCTAAACCCTAAACCCTCAACCCTTAAACCCTACACCCTCTACCCTCAACCTAATACCCTAAACCCTCAGCCCTAATCACTCAACCCTATACCCTTAAACCCTTAAACTCTCTAACCTAAACCCTAAACCCTCAACCCTTAATCCCTCAACCCTAATCCCTCAATTCTTAAACCCTCTACCCTCTACCCTATGCATTAAAACCTCAATTCTCAACCCTATACATTGGATCCTCAACCATTATCCCTCAACCCTATACCATAAAACCTATATACTAAACCCTATACCATCAACCCTCAACCTCATCCCTCAAATAGTAAACCCTTCAACTCTCAACCCTCTACCTATACACTAAACCCTCTACCCTATACATTGGAACCTCAAGCCTAATCCCTCAACCCCTATCCCTCTCTCTCTCTCTCTCTCTCTC